>JAOTOM010002610.1:0-77500 GCA_034440615.1 Ashinkailepas kermadecensis | reverse complement strand
CTCTACAGCGTCCCGGCGCGCCCGGCCGTCGCCTCTGCAGATGTGACCTCGATACCTGAGCGGCGTGCCCGCCCGCCACCGCTGCACCCCAGTACCCCGGTGCCCCGCCGCCGTCGTCAGATGTGATCGTCAGTGGGTGATGTAGGACAAGTGATTATATTATGGGAACCCTATGGCCAGGCGTGTCTATGATGTCTATGCCAGCTGTCAATGGGCTGCGGTGAATTGAACGTCGTGTGTCGTTAGTGTCTGGCGCCGTGTTGCGAGACCAGAGGCTGCAGTACCGCGCCTCTGCCAGTCAGACGCTGTTATGGTTCACCAGCGTCAGGTGAAATGCTGACAGCTCACTGTGCGACGCCAGGCCGACGCGGGCCTGGACGAAAGTGTTGAGACAGCACCGTTTCCCACGGAGGGACCGTTGTGCTGATATCAGAATCCGTCTCTGATGTCTGATGTCAGAGAGATGTCGCGCCCGCCTGCAGTAGTCTGCTATTGTTCTCGACTCGGGGCCGACGTCCTGGCCATGCCACGCAGTAGTGACGTGTGCGGGTTGATCACGTGATAGTGACGTACTGTGAGTTACCTCGGACGCGCCGCAAGGGCCCTAGGTCATTCTCTAGCTATCTTGGACGAACGGTCGCCGGGGGCGGTCGCCCCTCAGGCGGTTCGCCGCCGCCTGGCCAGCCCTGGCCCCACACTGAGGTACGTCGGACTCTGCCTGAGAGTCGCTACGTCTATTGAGATGTAGTTCTCTGATAGAAAATAGTTGCACCTGTCTGTCAAAGTGAAGCTATATTATTTACGTCTATATCACGCTGCGCCACTAATGTCTGATCTTCGTTGCATTTGTCTGTTGACTAATTCACACAATATAGAAGTGCTGGCTTTGGAAGTGCGTGTCAAGAGGTGTGAGATCAGAGCTCTGAGATGGAAGTCGGAGCCATTATTGAAAACATAACCGGGGTTTTAAATATCGCAAACGCAGAGGTACCCTAGTACTATCAACGTGCCAGAAGAGTTTTGCCCCATCAGAGGGGGAGGAAAACCTATTTTTACAATGATGCCGTGACTCGGGATAATTGAAACTGGTAAACCAGGTCAATTTCTACAATTGATGTGTTCGTGACTGAGATGGAAGCTCTGCCTGAAATTGCCAATAATTCAGGATTGAATCTAATCATGGTGCGTGAGTCAGAAACAGGAAGCCATCATCAGAGAGGAGCAACTGCTGTCACCAGCCAACTGCGGTCACCAGCTGACTGTACCAGAGGAAGCCAGAGGCTTCAATGAAAATTCACAGCTGCAGCCATCTTCACATCTGAAGCCTGCTCGAAAGTAAACCGTAAGTCCGGGCATTCCCGAAATCCTGCCAAAACACCTCTTAGAATTTTGGCCACTACTAGAATAGTGTTGTATAATTTTATAAGATAATTTTAGGTCTACTGGTTGTTGTATGCGATACTTGTAAATTATTGTGTGGACTCTGATATCAAAGTGAATTATTGTGTGGACTCTGATACGAAATTGAAACATATAATTAGTGAAGCCTAATATTTGTGAGTGAATAATTTGGGAAAATTATTACTTGATTAAATCAGTTGAAACGACAGCCAACAGTATTATTTAAATACGGCTTGAGATACGAGCTCATGGTTTGAGGAAAATATCAAACCATTCCTCAGAGAGTTATAATTAATTTTGTAAGTTGCTTAATTAATTAATATGGAAAAATAGGTTAACTTAGAGTAATGAAACATTGTTGAAATAGAGTTTACATTCAACTGTAGTATTATACGGAACTCAGATGTACTTTAAAAATAGATGGTACCGACTAAGAAAAATAATTTAATGATAGGAATAATTGAGAATTAAATAGGACAGTCATATACAACTATTTTGGAACTTGAACAATTCGCCTTTAAGGGAATTTAATATTACAGAATTGATTTAGCTTTCGGAGATTAATTATTTGAAGTATTTTATTTGAGGAAAATGAGATTATTGCCAGTGCAAGGCATAATTATTTTATTTGGTTGACACTTGTGACCAAATGAAAGAAAATTATTGGAAACATGTATGCTTGTACGTATGTATGTTGGATACGGTGCAAGATGGGCTTGATTTACCTGAGCATCAAGAGGTTGGTGGACTAGTATGTCACAGCCTATATGGATACGGTGCAAGAATGGTTGATTAACCAGAGCATCAAGAAGTTACTTGACTAGTAGGTCACTTAGCTTGGGTTAAGCCGTTTGCTTGAGCTCCTGAGAGAGCTCTGACTGAAGCTTGATTAGCCTCTCAGTGCTGTCGAGACTTAGAGAGTCCAATGGCAGAGCAACGCATGCTGATCCCTGGTGTCTAGTGAGACACGCGAATGTTTGTGGAGAATGTTTGGTAGAAATCGTTCCCATTGCTCAAATCTTTGCATTTTCGCTGAACCTTGGCTGCCCAGGTCACATAGTGAGCTTTTGTTTGGAGTGTACATTTTTGTCTAGCTGACAGTGCCAACCTACAGTGACGCCACCTATACAGAAACTCCGGAGAAACTCATCTCTCATTCATACACCTATACAGAAACTCATCATCATCCGTCCTGGACCTGGCCCCGGGCCAACATCAACACGACCTGACAATCGGGCGTGACGAGTCCGTCATGCCAGTTGCCGCAGGACCGTCGATCGGATACGCCGCCGCCGCACGCCGCCTCCCGCCGACTACCGCCGACTGCAGCTGCCGACATGAACTTCGAAATCTCGCGTGTCCTTGCAGTCCGGTGGGACTGCGTGGGCATGGCCGACTACCTCGTGGAGTGGGATGGCTTTCCGCCATCCCAGGCCTCCTGGGAGGATGCCTGCCATCTACCAGCCGATCTTCTGGTCCGGATCGTGATGTCCGACTACAAGCTGCCTGTGGACCGCTATGGGCCGAATGGACGACCCGGCCCGCGGATGGTGAAGCCACCAACGTACCGTCACCTGGACAGACGGTGCACTACCTGCGGCTACATTCTAGCCCGGCACTCCAGTGGCCCGCCACCGAGAGCTGCCCCGGCGAGTGCGAGAGCCGACTCTGCCGACGTCAACGTCACCACCCCTGACTGATGTGACGTGTGTGACTGTGATCCACGGGAGCACGCCAAAGGAACCTGCGAGACGAATCGGCCCGCAGTCGTCACCAACCCGTCCCACAGTATCCCCATTGGTGCAAGGGAGTGGGGTCTCGCTCCGATCGGTGAGCACGCAGACGTCACAGACGTGGCAAGCGCCGTCGCTGACATCACGCGCGCCGCCACTGGCGTCGCAAACGCAGACGCTGACGTCGCAGACGCCGCCGCTGCAACCGCGAGCGCCGCGACTACGGCCGCGCGCGCTGACAACGCGGAAACCAACCGGTTGCTGCAACGATATCGCGCGTACCGTCAGGCGGTGAGATACCGCATGACCGACCAGTGAGTGAGGTCGTCGAGTGTCGCATCCCGGGCGACATCCAGTCTGAGATGGCAAGGTCGGCCATGCTCAGACATCCCTTTCCCGAACCGGACTGAACATTCAGCAGTGCGCGCGCGACAGTGATCGCCAAAATGTTTACGGAAAATTGTATTTTTGTGTTTAGTATATTAGGAACATTGTTTATTTACTACCATGGATCAGAGAATGGGTAACCCTTATGAACCCCTAGCCTAACCCACGTAGAACCGTGTGTAATCGGAATTTGTATTAAATTGTTGTCGTATCGTAAGTGTCTGTTGATTCGTATGTGATTGTAGAAGGCCATGATATGTCTGAGTGGAAGCTCAGGATCAATCTGGGAAATGATCCGACCTTTCGGACCTCTCGCTGTGTTGTAATAAAGTTGGTTTTGGGGCATCTAAATCCCAGCCATTCAGCCCCCTACCCCCACCGTTTCTGGCGCGACAAGTTTCCAGGCACATACCTGTCGCCCGCCTATCTAGACGCTGACGACTGAAGTCACCGCTCCAACTGGGCCGGTCAGTGGACATTGCCCTGACCCCCTCCCTCCTTCCGGCAGTCATCCCGGCGCCAGAGATGTGACCTCAATACTGTGCAGCCGGCACCACACCCAGTCCACATAAAGTTATACGTTTGGCTGTCCCATAACCGTAATTGGTATAATCCCGTAAGTCTTCCGATTGTAAAAGTATACCGTAATAGTAACTGTAAAATAGGGTACCGTAAATATCACATAGTACCATTCACTAAAGGCAAAGCCACTTCCGTAGAAGCTTATAGAATATGGATGTGACGTCAATGGGCGGTTCTGGCTCAACGGCCAATCAGTGGCCGGGGGTATTCAGGCGTGACCAGCGGCCGTGCGGCCGCCAGAGTCGGGCTTGAATTCTCTTAGCGAGCGGACCGCTGTTGCGCGCGCGTGCTTCCCAACTAAATTCGGCTTCTAAATTCATAGGAAAGGCAGTATCACGGCTTACCTTCAGAGGAGAAAGTACTGTACGGTGTCTGTCGGTCTCGTGTGATTGTGCGAGTGCTGCAGGCCATACAGGGCAGCTAAAAGAACTGGTGCTTTCGTGGCTGGGGTTATCGCAAACGACGAGGTTGCTAGACTTTCGCGTGCCAATATAGGACTTTCCTACAGTGGTCCCGCTTGCTGCGAAGAACATTTATATGTATATGTACCAATGGTAGACAGGGGTACGAGTAATTTGATAGGAGTGGGCACGCATAAGGATGAGGGGGAAGCTGGAACCAGAGTACTTTCCTCAGAAATGTAAACATTGACGTTTTTCACATCAAGGTTTAGCTTGAAAACTGTGATTTTATTTTCCATTTTTGTGAAAACACCCACAAAATATAAGTATACTTTTGTTTACAAAGATGGGAACTTGTTAGTATACATCTTGTTGGGAACATGTATGTCCACAACCATTTCATATTAGCATTAAGTGAAGATAATTGACATTTTCTAGCTGACTGCAGCATGCAGGATGCTGATGGCAGGACATTTGGAAAATTTGTGCTTTAAGGTAATTTTTGAATTCTTGGAATTTCTGTTTCCAGCGCAATGTCCATGAATGTGGTCAACACGATGTCGCTACTGGTTTTCTCTGCAAATGCATACTTTTCAGTTGGCTGAAAAAAATAACAAAAAATGAGCTTGGAGATGGGCAATATAGCAAAAAAATAATGGAAAAAAGAAAAAAGCGTAGCATAGCTTAACCTAACATAACCTAACCTCCCATGGAACCAAATAATACAAATTGCACAAAATTCAAGCAAGTTTTGCTTTCAAAAATTTGTATTCGAAAAAAACAAACCTAATGTAACATGGCCTAAACTTTCTTTGTAAAAAAAAACTTTAAAAAAAAACAAACACAATTTTCAACATAAAAACCTACCCAAACCTGACATAGCCAAACCTAACCACCTTGCTTCATGCAGGTAAGTGTATGCAACATTTGTCTCGTGAATACCTTAAGGCACAATAATGTCAGACTGTCATTACCTTTTGAAGAAAAAAAACGCAGAAACCCCAGCAGTAGTATACTTGTAATGCTTTTCTCAAGCTCAAGTGAAATTCCACAATACGCCTGACATTCCATGTAAAATTAAGCCAACAATCTGCCAAACTATCACAATACACATGTGCATTTCAACTGCATCTCTATATATTTGCCCGTATATTTTAACAATCATGTGATGTGAAATGTGCAATATTTACAACTTAAAATAAGCTTGGCATGCTACTCATTGATCATTTATCAGTACTTACATTTGGATGCAGCTTGCAGTTTACCCTGCTATGGAATGCCAATTATGGAACTAGGTATAATCAGCTTCTGTTTTTCTGAGGTGGAAGCCATGGTGTTTGTTCAGCTAAACTATACATAATTTGTCATTGTTTTTCCATTATTTTACTAATGTTACCCATAAACATAGTACAAGCTTTTGCTGTTTGTACGCACCGCATTGCGCCGGATTTGAAATAAAAATGTCAGTTGCTATATTACGACCATAATAGATTGATTACCTACCCTTCCAAGCTTCATATATTCGTTAATATTGTTAAAATTTCAGTATCACAAGCCCTCGCTTTAGTATCCATGACACGAATCGGTTGAAAAACTTCGCATGAAACAATCCAACGTATGGTTGCCTGTGCGTTTCAGGCTTAGCCGCTTCGAGACCCCACATATGTGACGCCATTGCTACGAGAAGGTTTATAAATAGATGGCACCCTAAGTGAAATTATTAAATTATGCTGTAAATGCTTGTCCTGTGATAAAAATACTTCAGTTTTGTCTACGAAGTATTACAGCAGTTTTTTTGGCACCAAAAACCCATTACGTGAAACTTGTCCGTTGACAATAGTCCTGTCTAGCTCTCATCTAGAGGAATTTCAGATCTGAGATGGGCCCCCACTTGTCCTCTTCAGCTGGCATGGGTCCTGTTCATCTCTCAGATGGCCTTTCAGACCCAAAGAGCATCCCAGGCTTCTCAGACCCTCGCTTGCCTGTTTATTATTCAGCCGTTAGGGACCAATTCCGACTGAGACTGCTCTTTCCAGCCGGTATAGACACTCCAGCTCTCGGGCGGGTCGTCTCTTATCTTCACGACCCTTGCTAGCCCTCAGGGTGGACCTCTTCATGTGCGAAAGGCACTTTCCACACAAGCTATTAGACGTACTTAAACATTTCTTCCGTTATGTATCTGCCCCTCAGGGCGGTCGTCTGGAGGGCTCCATTGGACTCGACAGGGAGCGGGTATCCCTTGACCCCTTGGGAACGCCACTACTGCGTAGCATCCTGGGCCCCTCCATGGACTTAGTGTCGTGTCGTAGCGCCAACCGATCGATCACTCACGATCGCTGTGCAGGTCCAGCTCAGGCTCTCCAACAGACACGTGGAATTGCTCCGCCTCACGCTGTATTGCCAGAAACAGGAAGGACACTAGAGACGGACTGAGAACAGCCCAACAAGTACTCCAGATGTGGATCGCATAAGCACTTAGCGTAAGTACGCACGATACGACATTTCCCCCTCTGAAAGGAAAGCAAGGATTCCCGACAGGTAAACAAACAAGGAACTTACCAGTTGGTGGAACTGGATAATTATGTGGATGGGAAGTTCAGCTTCAGTTCAGGTGTCTGCTGGGTAAGCTGTGGCGCATAGGTACTGAGGATCAGGAGACCTGGAAGGCAAGCACAGGCAGATTACCTGGCATGGAAGCACAAGAGCACCGCAAAACACCGAACATACAGAAAATGCAACACATTCACATTACATAGTCTCTAAAACGAGACGGGACACGCCGATCCGACGATGATCGCAACTGACGGCGTAGCAACTGTTCCGCGTGACGCGCGGCCACAGACGTTGTCGATGATTCCGGCTGCTCCCTGGCAGACGGCTGTCCAGGTGCGGGTGTTCCAGCAGCAGGTGATGGCTCCTCGGAGACCACCGGCGGGAACGGATCGCCCTTTAGTGACGTCAGCGGTGGTGGCTGTTGACACGGTAGGAGACGCGCCGCATTCCACAGCCTGCCGTCGGACAGACGGTAGGACCATCGGCCCCTCTGCTCCAACACCTGGAACGGGCCGAACATACGGCCCTCACGGCGCACACGGACGTATCCTACCACGTGTACCCGAGGAACACGGGCGCGACGTCGGCCATCTGCGTACGCCTTCATCTTGCTCTGCGCTAGACAGACGCGATCCCGCAGTGCTGCCCCTCCGTGTTGGCTGATGGCAACAGCGCAGTTAGCTTGGTGCCCATGACACGGCCGTGTAGGAGCTCAGACGGCGACTTCGCAGTTACCCGATGTGGAGTGGCACGGTAGTGCAGAAGGAAGTCACATATCGCCTGTCTCCATGGACGACTCTGAAGAACAGCAGTTTTTAAAGCGGACTTCAGGACTCCGTTGAACCTCTCAACTTCACCATTAGCCTGAGGCCAATAGTTTGAGACCCGGATGTGCGTGATCCCTAATGTCTTCAGGAATGAAGTCATCTCCCCTGATACGAACTGTGGTCCATTGTCCGTGACCATCTCCTTGGGATAACCTTCTCTCGAAAACAGCGAAGACAAAAATGAAATGACAGCTTCTGCCGTGACATGCTCCGTGAACCCAACCTCGGGCCACTTGCTGAAATAGTCGACCAAGGTCAGAGCATAGCGACATTGGCGGGGACCTGGGAGGGGTCCTACTATGTCCACACCAACCTTATACCACGGTCCCGGAGGGAATTCCACTGGCTGCAAAGGAACTGGTACTGCCTTGTACGACTTGTCATTTTCTTGGCAGGCAGGACACATCCTGACCACTTCTTCGACCTCACTGTCTAGACCCGGCCACCAATATGACTGGCGAATCAACTGTTTCGTCCGCACCATACCTTGATGCTCCTCATGGGCCAGCTGGACAATCCTTGCCCGAAGACTTCTGGCCGGAACAACTCTACTTCCCCTGAAAACGAGGCTGTTTGCCACACACAGCTCTTGTCTCACAGCATGATATGCACGGATCTCGTCAGGCAGCTGACTACGACTTGGCCAGCCTGCGTGCATCACTTCTTGCAGCATCTGCATGGCTTTGTCATCCTGCAACGCTTGTCGCAGATCAGTTTCTGTAAGAGCAGGACAGTGAATGTCTGCAATCATTTCTTCATCAGCATATTCACATTCATGCAGAGGCAGCGGATGGCGACTTAGCCCGTCGCACACACCGTTTGAGACTCCCTTGATGTACTGCACTGAAAAGTCATACACCATCAGGCGCGCCGCCCAGCGGGAAATTCGCGTACCCGCGCGGCCATGTGCCTTTGGTGACAGAAGAGTGACCAGGGCCTGGTGGTCGGTACGTAAAGTGAAACGGCGACCCCACAGGAATGTCTTCCACCGCTCCACAGCCCACACACATGCTAGAGCCTCTCGCTCCACTGTAGCATACTTCCGTTCTGCTTCAGAGAGGCACCGAGAGCAGAAAGCAACAACTTCCTCCACACCTCCATGGACCTGAGTCAGTGTGGCACCTAGACCGACACCAGAGGCATCTGTTGTGACGTAGGTAGGCAGATCTGGGTCAAAAGGAGCCAGTGGACCACTCTCCTTGATCAAGCTTCTGACCTTGTCAAAAGCCTGAGCAGCATCAGATGTCCATTGGAATATTTGGACACCACGTAAGAGAGCTCTTAGGGGCTCCACGACAGTAGAAAAACCTAGCACAAACTTGGCATAGTAGCCCACAATGCCTAGGAAACTCTGCAACTCTTCCCTACATGTTGGAACAGGAGCTTCTGTCACAGACTTCACCCGATCTGGATCTACAGTGATTCCATCTCTGGACACACACAGTCCCAAGTATGTCACAGATTCCTTGCTGTAGACACACTTATCCTGGTTCAACTGTACACCATGTTGGTTCAATCGACACAATGCAGCAGCGAGATTACTGTCATGTTCTGCCTGGTTACGTCCGAACACAATCACATCATCCAGATAGCACTGCACACCACTGAGACCACAGAGCAGCTTGGTCATCAACCTTTGAAATGCACCTGGCACTGATGACAATCCTAGCGGACAGCGTCTGAACCGATACACCCCTGAATCTGTAGCAAAGGCAGTCATGTCCCGAGCATTTTCGTGTAGTTCCAGCTGGTGATAAGCACTTGTCAAATCTAGTGTGCTATACACTGCAGCACCTCGCAGCTTGTTGAACATCTCATCTATGCGAGGCAAGGGAAATGAGTCCTGTATGATGGCCTTATTTGGCTCCCTTAGGTCCACACAGAGTCTCACCTTGCCATCTCGCTTCCTAGCTACCACCAATGGTGACAGCCAGGTAGGTGCCTCAGCCTCCTCTATAATACCATGATCAAGCATCCGTTGGATCTCCTTGCCAACCTCCTCACGAACACTCACAGGTAGGCGACGAGCTCTCACCCTGATCGGCTGCACCTGAGGCAACACTTTCGGTTCATGAACAAAGCCTTTGATGACTTCTAGTACACTGATAGTGCACTGAACAGGTTCAGAACCTTGCTGTTCTGGAGACACCTCCAGACCTAAACTGGACATCAGATCAAGTCCCAGAATGGGCTTCACATTTGGAACTACATACCACATAGCTGGAACAGTTCTACCAGTCTCCGGATCTGTTACCTGAAGCAACACACAGCCATCCACCAGCAGCGGAGCACCAGTCACAGACACCAGAATGTGTTGTGGCTTCTGGAGAGCAATATCCTTGAAATGGGCATTAAAAACTGCTCGTGGAAGCAGAGATACCTGTGCCCCAGTATCGAGAAGCATCCCACAAGTCAAAGTAGCACGACCTAAGCTACCTAAGACCTAAGACAACCTAAGTTGCTTGTACAGTGGGCTAGGAACTAACATGACTCCCACTGACAGCACTTGGACACCAGCTGACATGGCCTGGTGCTTCTTCCCTGAGCCCTTGCTTCTACATACTTTAGCAAAATGGCCAATCTTCCCACATATGTTGCACCTAGCACGTGTAGCTGTGCAGTTCACTGATGAGGCCAAATGAGTGGGTGAACCACATCTGTAACAAGACCTACCAGTAGCATCCTGAGCCTTAGCTGGATTTTGGCGAACCCTCATCCCACCAAAAGTCTTTAACTTTGTGGCTACTGCACTGACTGGAGCTGAAGTCTGTGCAGCATTGGCCTCCATCTCCCGAGCATGAGTAGATGCAGCTTCAGCCTGTGCAGCAAGTTGCAGGGTCTTGTCCAGGGAAAGATCAGAGGACTCAGACAGCAGCCTCTCTCTCAGACGGCGAAGGCACGTTTTCTCTATAATCTGGTCCCGAATCATTTCTTCAGTCAGATCACCAAAACGGCACCGTGAGGCTAATCCCCTCAACACATTGGCATAGTCTTCTGTGGACTCAGACTGCAGTTGACACCTCGGTCGAAACCTATACCTTTCAGCCACGACACTAACCTTCGGCAGAAAATGAGCGTCAAGGGCAACTAATGCAGACTTGAAAGATTCACCAGTATCCTTGAGGTTATTGAAAACATTTTTCCCTTCACAACCAAGGCAATGAAGGAGCAAAGCCCTTTTCATACCATCAGGCAAGGAACTACCACCTGAAACAAGCATGTAGACCTCGAAAGTTGATTTCCATTGAAACCACGGCGTAAGTGGCCCACCCGGCACTGGAAGGAAAGCCGGTGGTGGATGCAATAATGGAAAATTTTCCGCCATCCTGGTCGCCAAAATTGTGTCGTGTCGTAGCGCCAACCGATCGATCACTCACGATCGCTGTGCAGGTCCAGCTCAGGCTCTCCAACAGACACGTGGAATTGCTCCGCCTCACGCTGTATTGCCAGAAACAGGAAGGACACTAGAGAGGGACTGAGAACAGCCCAACAAGTACTCCAGAGGTGGATCGCATAAGTACTTAGCGTAAGTACGCACGATACGACGCTTAGGAGCCCTCTACATAGCACCGGGAACCCTCCACTTCAGCCCGGATCGTCTCCGAAGCTTGGGGTCTCTATATCGGCCTGAGGCCCGCTGTCAGCTCTGAGACCCTCTCCATCAGCGTGAGCCACAGCCGACCCAGTGGCTTTGCACGTCCGGCCCAGGGCCCCATCCGTCGGCTCAGAGACCCTCAGAGACCCTCAGAGACCCTCAGAGACCCTCAGAGACCATCAGAGACCCTCAGAGACCCTCTTCCACGGCTCAGCACACTTTCCGTCCAGTCGCAATCTCCCCTTCAAAAGCTTGGGCTTATATCATGCAAGGGGCCCCTGTGCGGTTCCGGCCCTCATCAGCCCAAGGGCCCTTCATGCCGGCTCTGGGCTCTCCCAAACGGCCCGAGTCCTCCAACGGCTAGGGGTCCTCTTCGTCGACGCAGGGGAGCTCCTTGGTGATCCAGGGCCTCCATTGTCAGGCCGGAGACCCTCTTTCAACAGCTTGGGCCACTTCCGTCGGCCCAAGGGCCCTTTCTGACGGTCTGAGATCCCCTGCGGCAACAAGGGCCCCTCCGTCATTTCAGGCGCCCTCTTTGACGACCCAGAACTTTTTCCGGCAAGCCGGTGGGCCCTTTTCAAACACTTGGACCCTGTCCATCAAGTCCGGGGCACTTTTTTGGCTTGGGCTCTGCTGACAGCCCGGCCTGGCTGAGTTAGAAGTTCAATCCTCGATAATCTTCACATATGACAAAGTTTATGGTCTCCAAACGAACATTTGTAACAATAATGCTACTATTTTTACCGGTTATATGTCAAGCAACAATATGGTCCTTCCATCGTGTCCATCTTAAAAAGTAAATTTTCACGGGCATCGAGGTCCCCGGAGTCACGTGACCTGTGGTCATGGGGTAACTTTTCAATCATTTATCACATATCAAAATATTACCTGAATCATATTCCTTCAAACTTTGCGAGTTAAAAAATGTCTGGACGTATATATATATATATATATATATATATATATATATATATATATATATATATATATATATATATATATATATATATATATATATATATTGAACGATATTTAACATAGTCATCAGCCACCGAGCAGCGTGACCTAACATAAATACCAGAGACTATAACTCCTGAACCGTTGACCTGATCAAAATACAATTTTTGCAGGAGGGTTCAGGGCATAGAATTAGAGGGGCATAGAAATTCAGGGCATTAGAAAATCTTAGACATGAGGGAGGACAATCACCGTCGATTTGTCCTAGAATTTCCCCGTTATCGTTCGTTAAAGTTATGAATATTATACAGCTTTGTGCATTACTACTTTTTAAAACCGTCGATCATCCACACAATTCCAGAGAACGCGTTGGTATGTGATATCAAGCTGCATCTCGATACTGGACGGAGAGACGGCCAAGTTAGTAGCTCACTCCTCGAAACACTTCAAATATGCTAAAGTTTGCGCTCTCGAGATGAGGATTTATAGAAAATACGTCCATTTTTTTATTTGCTATATATCAAGCTAAAACACGGTCCTACCATTCTGTCCATAAAAAAACACAATTTCACGGGCATCGAGGTCACCGGTGATCACGTGACTTGAGGTCATGCGGTAACTCTTTTATTATTCGTCACATATTACAAATATCGTCATAATTGGATTCTTTCAATCTTTGCGAGTTCAAAAATGTCTGGATATTTATATTTTGACTGATAATTAACTTAGTTATCCGCCACCGAACATAACCTCGCAGTGTGACCTTCCAGAAATGCCCGAGGCTATAACTCCTGAACCGTTAACCTGATCGAATTAAAATTTGTACAGGTGGGTTCAGGGCATAAGATAACCCTATACACCAATTTTGCTCTAAATCTGAGACATGAGGGTGGGCAATCACATCTTTGCCTGGTCCATTTGTCGTGGAATTGGCCTAGCACTGCACAGTGTGATAACTCAGGGGAAAACAGAACTGGCCAGAAATGCACTTATCGACTACTTTTTGAGGACATATTTGTGGCGCCATTGCATCAGCAAATGCTTGAAGCACACCAGGTCATATTTTTAGGAAAATTTTCACAAGATTTGATATAGTAACAAGTCCATGAACATGGACCTACGTGCGGAAAAAACGATGTACATGTACACAAATGTTGTCGGAGTTTGACGACTGACAAAAGTAAGATGCATTATAAAAACCTGGGCAAGTGAGATATGAAATGATAGCTGAGAATATTATAAATAAGTTGAACAATTCAAAAAGGCATAGAACGATTCACAATTTGCTATTTTGTATCAAACAATAAGTCATTTCAATAGTCGTTCAACTTTGTAGTACCTCCAAGTTCGAATAAGGTTTAAAAACGCACAACAGCGCACAGCCAGAGACCAATCCCAATGAAATCAGCGATCCTTTGACTATATGTACTGTAAGTTTCAGCTGCACCTAGCTGCTCTAACACCGGTAGTGATCAATTGTATCCCGGCAGGCCGCGGTGCGGTGCGGTGGCCAGCCCGGGCGGCACGAGGAAGCCCGAGCCGGACGCCGCGACGCGCCGGCTGGCGTGGTGTTCTGACCGGGTAACCTGATCCAGCGGTCGCTATGCAAAAAAAACTACCCTAACTGACAAGGAAACTGAGTCGAGATAGGTCACGCGCAGCGTTTCCCATGGCAGGCAAGTTGCCCTTGCGTGTAAGGGTCGGATCAGTGTGGTTGGATTTTGCGTACAGTGAGCATGGGCGTGCACTTCAGCAGATATGAATTAGCGGACTTTTGGCGTGCAAACTATTATGTTCATTTGTTTAATTATAGTTTGCAGTTGGTTATGGAGAAAATCCCTCAGGCTATCTCCCGAGTGAGTCCTCGATTGTGGGCATGAAAAAGGCGACCGACTTGATCGCCAAGAACTTAAAGGAAAGTCAGTTAAATGTAAGCGAGCCCAGAAAATTCAGAAGTCAGCTTGCGACTTATCTTCCGAGAGACGAAGTGTTCTCAGTGTCCCTGAAGCATGATGACCACGTCGTGAGTGATAATGAAGCCAAGACCCGCTTTGATGACGAGGCGGTGGGGGGGGGCGCGAGGGAGACCAGCTAGAATCTACGATCAGCTCAGCGCGTCGGGCGTCCTCAAGAGTTGCTCAACAACACAGTTCTCTGCAGCTCGTGGAGGCTGCCAGGTAAAGTGCTGGTGCTGAGGACATGAAGGCCGTGACTTTCGTGCTGCGACAGGTGGGGGCATCACCGAATCGATCCAACAAGATTCGCCGGGATCTCAGAAGCTCTAAAGTGAGCCATCCCGAGTGCGCTTCAGAAGACCGGGCACTGGAAATGTGTGTGTCAGTTGGCTTGTCTGTGCACGGCTACCGTATGGCCCGCCGAGTGACGAATGATGTGGCGAAGACAGACATCCTGCCTGGCCATGGAAAGGTGCACGAGGCCAAGGTGGAGAGCTATCCGGCAGTCAGCAGCATGCAATTCACCGAGATGTCAGCTGAGGTGACACTGCAGGCTCTCCTGTATGACACGACGCAGCGGCTGGTGGCATGTCTGCCGTCCGTCGCCCGCACCGACTCAGCTTCAGCTACTGACCAGCCGTCGACGTCATCCAGCACCTACACTTCGGCGGTGTTTCACGTCAAATGGGGATTTGACGGGGCCACATAGCAATCTGTACACAAACAGATGGGACATGGTGAGAAAGCTACAGAACAGAATCTGTTCTGTGCCACTTTAGTGCCTTTGCAACTGACGGTCGGTGGCACTTGCGTCTGGACCAACCCAATGCCGTCTTCAACCCTCTTCTGCCGGCCATTCCGGATCCAGTACAAGCGCGAGGACAGCAGAGGCCTCTCGGAAAGAACGAGACAGTGTTGAATCCGAGATACGTCTACTGATGCCGACTTACGTCACCGCAACAGACGGTACCAGTCTCAGAGTGGCGTACAATGTTCAACTCACCATGATTGACGGCAAGGTGGCGAACGCTCTGCCAACACCGGCAGCAGCATGCCATGCACCATCTGTGGGTGCACACCTCGTCAGATGAATGACCTGTCTGCTGCCGCGGCTCGAACTGCCAGCGAGGGTGCATGCCAGATCGGTATATCAACTATGCATGCCTGGATTTGATGCGTTGCGTGCCTTCTCCACATATCTTATCGTCTGGAGGTCAAAGTGTAGGCGGTGTCTGGCGAAGAAAACAAGATGTGTGTGAAAAAAAGGAAGAAGAAATTACAGCGGCAGTTCCGGGAGAGACTGGGTCTTGTCGTGGATCAGCCACATGTGGGTGGTTCGGGTACGTCTAACGACGGGAACACGGCCCGACGTGCCTTCACTCTTCAGAGACCCAGATTATATCTGTGTGTCATATATTATGGATGTGTTTTGGCATAATTTCAGCCACTTAGGAAAAGTAGATCTTGGATCTATTCTGCGTAGCAATTATTGGATCATATTTACAGTGCAGAATACTCGCATAGCAAACGCTAACTAATAATTATCCGATATATGAGCGCCCATGGACTTCGCTTATGACGTAATTATGATGTAACCATGCATGGCCGGACGTCGATCATTTAAAACAAGGTACACTGAGTACGGCGTGTGCACAATTTCAGCTGTCTACCTGAATTGGTTCCCGAGATATTTCCCGGAAGTAAAATGAGGGAAGCGGAATGCTCCCTTCCCTCTATCAGGTATGACCTCTGACATTCCTAGGTTAAGCATTCCTTAAGGCAATAGAGCTCCTCCGTGTGTTCTAAATTTGAAGCTCTTTCGATTGAGACCAACATCGCCCCTGTAACAACATACTTTGTCCGCAATGATTTCTGGCCAGTTTTTCCCTCGAGATATCTCTCTGTGCACTGGTATCGTCCGAGTCAGTTGGGGAGAGAGGGCTGGAACAACCTGCTTCAGAAGATGAAGAGAAGATGCGTGGTGGAGAGGATGCAAATGAGGTAGAAATCCTGGAAGGACGCGATATGTCAGTGGATGATAGAATGCTCACCGAGTACTACGAGCTATTGAGTGGACAGACATATATCAATCGTCCATACATAGCCAATCGTATGCTATAGTTCGTAACTATGAACATATTATGTGATGTCTTTGGTTATACCTTTCTAAGTACGGCTACAGTATATTACCATGCGTTTAGAGGAAGTACCATACATTCGAGCATATGCATTCTAACATGTGCATTGCTGCATAGGGGATTCGCCGGCTGTGACGTCACGCCAGACGTTATATGTACCGATTACTGTGAGTCATATCTTATGGGTATATTTTGGCGTAGGATGAGCCACTTAGGATGAGGAGATCTTGGATCTATTCTGCTTAGCAATCTCTTAAACACTTAAAGCGCAGAATGCTGGCAAGAGAAAGGCTAACTAATAAATATATAATTATTAGTTAGTTAGCGATCCAGTATCTTCTATCCAGTATTCAGTATCTATCCTTATCCAGTTAGTTAGTTAGCTAGCGCTCATGGACTTTGCTTATGAGGTCATTATGATGTTACCATTCATGACCGAACATTTATCTTTTAAACCAAGGTACCCTTGGCACTCATGTAGGTGTGTGCACAATTTGAGCTGTCTACCTTAATTGGCTCGCGAGATATTTGGCGCAAGCAAAAAGAGGGGAGCGGAATGCTCCAATTCCCTGGCAAGTACAACCTCTGACATTCCTGGGTTAAACAAACTGTAAGACAATAGAAGATCCCCATATGTTCCAAATCTGAAGCTCTTTCGATTAAGACCAAGCTAGTCCCGGTAACAAGCATACGCTTTTCGCAATTTCTGGCCAGTTTTTCCTTGGAGTTATCACAGTGTGCAATGTGGTGGACCACAACGAGAGTGAAGGATCCCGTGAAATTGTGATCAGATTCCCGGCCGATTCCGTGAGCTTCCCGTAAGCGGGAAAGTCACCGCTTGGTGGACTTACACGGAATATATGCATAAACAAAACAAGGCGCAGTCTTTGCTGTTGGTTACAATGGACTGTCATCGCATCTATCGCATCTAAGGGGGCACCTTCCACCTGCTGTCATCTCCGCGCTGGTCAATGCTCTGGTCTTCTCGCAGATCCGCTACTGTATTTCTGTGTATGGCAACGGAACCAAAAAGAACCAATCTCGCATTCAAAAAAATATGAACTACTCGGCAAAAGTAATTTTCGGCCGCAAGAAGTTTGACCATGTTTCGGATCTGCTGAGGAGACTGGGCTGGGTCGGTGCGGAGAACCTGGCCAGATACCACACCCTGTGCCTAACGCACAAGGTGCGCCGTCATGGTGAGCCAGAGTCACTGGCTCATAATCTCACCACCGTGGCGGAGATTCGTGACCGGACCACCCGTCAGGACTATCACTTGTATGTCCCCCGGTCCCGCACTGAGATGGGCAAGAGGCGATTTAGCTCCAGAGTACTTATGTACAATTCGTTGCCATCCGAGCTGATGGGGCTTCCCGTGCCGATCTTAGGTCGCCACCTACGGCGGAACCTTTTTAACGTGCCGCCCGTGCCGGACTGATTTGCTGCTCGCCCTGCTGTATTTTATTTGTATTAAAAAACAATGTATTTTATTATGACATGTATGACCACCGGTTTACCTGTTACGTGATTTTGACCTTTTGTGCTGTGCTGTTTTATCCAATTAACGCGAGGCTGTAATAGCCACAAGTCCATTGTGGATTACCTCAATACAAGTATGACTGTCTGTCTGTCATGGGAAGGCCAAGCAAGTACCACTACTCTTCAGGCTTCGCGACAGGCATTCAAAAAGTAAGTCGGATACGAGCTCCCAAATCGCAGAACCGGTTCGAGAAGCTTCACCTAAACACTCTGTTTACCGCTTATACAATCGATGGGCTGCAATGGCCAACAGTCGGAGCTCTTAACATGCGAGTGGTACGAGCCATGTACGAAGTATACTGCAACTGACAACGGCGGCAACAGGGTAGACTGAAAATTCAACATGGAGAGGAGAGAGGAGCACCCAGACCACTAACCAGGTGCAGAAACAACAATGGTTGCAGAAAATGTGAAGCAAAAGCACACACACACGCACGCACGCACGCACGCACGCGCGCGCGTGGTACCCAATCCTGCGCCAGGATTGGGTACACACGACTGTACCATACACGCGCACGCGCGTGGTACCCGATCCTACGCCAGCGTCAGGGCAGAACCACAGCCCGCCTCTTGCCCTCGCCCGTCAAGCGCCACCAATAGCGTCTGATACTGGTTAGAACTTGCTCGCAGTCACTGCCAGCCACTTGAGCCGGTTACTATCTGGCATGCGTGATGTTGGGCTGATATAATTGATTTGACTAGCTTCATTGACGATGACGGATGGTGTTTACTCGAGGAGTCATCACGCAAGCCGTGTACACTTGCGCTAGTCGTGTGCCTTCAGCACCCGAGAAGAACAATTCGTCAAAGTCCCAACTCCAACACGAACACACCAAATGTACCTACAACGTACATTGCCAAAGTCACATATGAATCAAGTGATAAGACACGCAGTTTGTGATCGTGTCCAGGGAAATGTGCACCGGCCGATATCCCCTCCGTCCGCCTCTCTCTCCACCACCCGGGGGAAAGTGTCGGCCTGAAGCGTCAGCGCGCCACCATGTCATATGCAGTGCACACGACTGTACCACTGCACGTCTCCAAATACCTCGCATACCTCGTACGGCAGTACACTGTGTCGATGACGCACCTGGTACGGCGCATCAGCTATGCATGGACCTGATGCGTTATCTAGAGCGTAATGCGTCAGCAACTTCACTCATACACGCCGACAGCTTCACACCGCGGGGCTCAGTCGGTAGGGAATCGATTCCGGGTCGAAAGGTTGTGGAGTCCAACCACACAACCTGCGAGATTGCTGGGACTACCCGCGACTATGTGACTCAGCAGTCAAGTACATCGTAAAGGAACTCAAGGCTCTTCTATATCGCGCTTCATACTTCACATTGTGACGCCGTATTAATGTGAGATAGTGTCGTATCTTGTGCACTCTCCCCTAGTGGTATGGGACACCACGGGCATAGGAACAAGGGCAGGGTGGGAGGGGGACATAACTCCGCCTTTCGAGAATCACAACCAACATTTCTGAGCGTGCATAGCAGGAACTGACTGGAAGAAGGCTTAGCCCTGTACTTGCAGTAGTTTCTACGCACTTGTGCTGCATCACCAGTGGTGTTCGGGTACACCCACCTGTGGTGCTCCGGTACTACCAGTACCACCGGCGGTGTTCGGGTACACGTACCTGTGGTGTTCGGGGTTGAGGATGTGGTCGGTGCGGAAAGTCTCGGTGACGTATTTGTGGAAGTGTGTCGGGAATGGCAGGTCCGAGTCCATGTCATACACCAGACACCGACTGTCCGGCTGGTACATGAAGACGACATGGTAGTCCTGCCGACGAACAACACATTGTCACAGTACAACGGCACAAGTTGACGTCAGACTTGACCTGGCCCAACGCCAGAGTGCGACATCTGGAGCTCAATATCGGGAGGCCAGACCCGAACACCAGACCTGGACGTCGCATTCGGGCGTTGGACTTGACAACCAGACCCTGGACCGCCCCCTCCCCCCACAGTATAATCAGGCGATATGTGATGCGTTATTTTTATCTGCCGACCGTTGACCAAGGGGACCAAGGGGACACGGGTGTAGGAGCCTCCGCTCAGTGGGACACGGATATAGGAGCCTCCGATCAATGGGACACGGATATAGGAGCCTCCGATCAGTGGGACACGGGTGTAGGAGCCTCCGAGCAGTGGGACACGGGTGTAGGAGCCTCCGGGCAGCGGGGCACGGGTGGAGGAGCCTCCGACCGGCGGAATGCGGGATCGGGGCGGCAGGAGCTCGACGCACCTACTCTTACATAATTAAAACATATCCAACTACATCAGTATAAGTCGGGCATACCCCATCATGTGCGCATGGCCTGCCTTGTGCTATGGCGGCAACACCAGTGGTAACGATGGTGGCGAGTACTGTCCCACGTGTTACGTAGCATGTCTTGGTACACATACAGCCACCAGAACCCAGAAATCATTGGTTGTGGATTTCGCATCCAATAAGGAGACATTTTCAACTATCCGATAATGTGCGATATATTATCCTTATGAGGACTGGGCAGTGCAAGTTTCTGAACTTTGATTGAACAGTTGCTTTCTGAAAGATTAAAGAAAGTGATCAACAATCCACAAACAAAATCTACAAATTGTGGTGGTGTTTTTTTTTTTTTTAGGGGCGCCGACAGAAAGGGTTTTTTGTGCCCATAAAAAATATCAATGTAAAATATGGTAAAATCTGGCTGCGGCGATATCCCAGGTATTCCAGCTTGCGTCCCGACCGTCCCAGGAAAGCCGCGCCCGGCTCGGAGGCGAGACATTCCGCACCCGCTGAGGAGTAGCTGTGAGCTACAGCATTGCAGTGGCGGCCGCCGACGCCATAACCCTCGGCCGGTCCGTGAAATCAATGCAACAAATGCGCCGCTGCAAGCTTCCGACACGCCCCGCTGCATGGGCTGAAACTAGACGGGCCGACTTCCGGCTTCCGTCGACAGACACGCGCGAGTCGACACGCGGCCGCGGCCGGGGCGAAGGTGGACGGAGCGTGACGGGCGAGGCCGTCGTCGAGAGGGCAGGTGCGGCCGTCACGCGGCCCGCCGGCCGGCCGGCGCACGGTGTGGGGCGTGTGGCGCCGTTACGGCTGCCGCACGGTGTGGGGCGTGTGACGTCGTTACGGCTTCCGCACGGTGTGGGGCGTGTGACGCCGTTACGGCTGCCGCACGGTGTGGGGCGTGTGACGCCGTTACGGCTGCCGCACGGTGTGGGGCGTGTGACGCCGTTACGGCTGCCGCACGGTGTGGGGCGTGTGACGCCGTTACGGCTGCCGCACGGTGTGGGGCGTGTGACGCCGTTACGGCTTCCGCACGGTGTGGGGCGTGTGACGCCGTTACGGCTGCCGCACGGTGTGGGGCGTGTGACGCCGTTACGGCTGCCGCACGGTGTGGGGCGTGTGACGCCGTTACGGCTTCCGCACGGTGTGGGGCGTGTGACGCCGTTACGGCTGCCGCACGGTGTGGGGCGTGTGACGCCGTTACGGCTGCCGCACGGTGTGGGGCGTGTGACGCCGTTACGGCTTCCGCACGGTGTGGGGCGTGTGACGCCGTTACGGCCGGCCGCCGACAGCGCCGGCCAACACCGGCCATGAGCCGGCCGGCCGGCCGCCGATCAATGGCGTGTCGGCCCCGCGGGGCCGTCGCCGAACCCGACCGGCGGCCCGGTCCAGGTCAGCGGGCCTGCCACACCACGTCAGGCGCTGCTGACCCGACCGGCGTCACGGGCCAGGTCATCGGGCACGGGCCAGGTCAGCGGGTCAGCGGCACGTCAGGCACTGCTGACCCGACCGGCGTCCCGGGCCATGTCAGCGGGCACGGGCCAGGTCATCGGGCACGGGCCAGGTCAGCAGGTCAGCGGCACGTCAGGCACTGCTGACCCGACCGGCGTCCCGGGCCATGTCAGCGGGTCTGCCACACCACGTCAGGCGCTGCTGACCCGACCGGCGTCCCGGGCCAGGTCAGCGGGCACGGGCCAGGTCAGCAGGTCAGCGGCACGTCAGGCGCTGCTGACCCGACCGGCGTCCCGGTCCAGGTCAGCGGGGCCGGGTCTGGTCAGCGGGCCCGCGGCAGCACGCCTGGCGCTGCTGACCCAACCGTCGGTCAGTGGCATAGCCAAGGGAGATAGGAGAAGAGAGCGCTAGAGAGGACTGGACTGGGATGCCCAAGAGGCTTGGACGGGCTCCCTGTGAGAAGAGCAGGGCCCCTTGAAATCTATTGAGATCTAGAGTCCTAAGGGCTAGCGATAGTTGTGAGGAATATTGAGAGCCAGTTCAGAGCTAGCTCGAAAGACTGTCGAGGACTGGGGAGGTTCCCTAATAGCTAGAGCGGACCGGACTGTGATGTTCCTGAGGCTTGGGAGGAACACTGAGGGATGAACAGAGCCAACTAAGAGCTAAGGAGAGTTCTGAGAGCTGGCGATGCTTGCTAGAAATTGTGAGGCCTGCCTTGGAGCTGCAGGATTCCCCTGAAAGCAAGACGAGTTTGTAGAGGACTGGGAATGGCCCATGCAAGTTGGAGAGGGATCCTGACGTATGAATAGGTCCCCTAAGAGCCAGAGAGGACTGGAAATAGATGTTCCTGAGCTTTGGGATGGGCACCTGACGGATCGGGCCCCGTGAGAGCTAAGTTAGTCTTTGAAAACTAGCGATGGTTGCGAGGAATACTGAGGGCCAGCCTCTGAGATAAGATACCGTTGAGTCATCTGCTGCCAAGGACTGGGAAGGTCAACCACCGCCACCTCAGCGGCGGCGGCCGCCCCTGTGGTCGCGGCCGCCCCTGTGGTCACGGCCGCCCCACGGCCACAGCCATCCTGACGTTGACGACCTCCCAAGCAGCCACAGCTGTCCCAGTGACCTGACCACAGCTGCTCCAGCAGCTACGGTCACTCCAGCGATGGCGAAACAGACAGCCCAGCGATAGCTGTGATGACCGCCGCTCCAGCAGTGCCAGCTGTTTCGCCTTGGACCAGGGTGACACTGGTTAAGCAAAAATAAAACAATGATTTGTAGGACGCTGTGTGTTGAGCATAGCTGATCAGGCATGTTGCTTGTCCTTCCCATGTCCACAAATTTCGCACTTAATTTTATCCACTGGTATTCACGCCTCATTTTAAGTATGACAAGTATTATGGTGTTGAAAAGGCACAACAATGTGTGCCCGACCTTTAGCATGAACACAGCCCTATTAAACTATGTCTGAACGTAGCAGATAACAGAAAGAAGAAATTGTGTTCATGGAGATGAACACTCGTATCTTTACTCAATCTGCAAGCTTCATGTCTTCATCAGGTGTGTTGGTGTGCTAACGTCCCTTTATTTTCCCTAAACAGTTTTCTTTTCTTTAAACGGTTTGGTTTTCTTTTTGGTCTTTACCGGACTTTGTTGGACCTTGGTTGCATGTCTCGCATTAGCCACGCCAGTGAGGGGTGCCTTATTTTCCGAAGTATTTAAACATCGCTTCCTTATATATATATATATATATATATATATATATATATAAATATATATATATAAGCCCTTCGAAAATTGAATTACCGACATACGAGTAGTTTCGGAAAATGAGGGGCCTTGGTAGGTAGGTGGAGGGCCCTCTTCAGATGTTCGTCCCCCTGAAGTCCACAACTGTCGTCGGCCCGGGCCAGGTCAGTGGGCCGGCGACACCACGTCTGGTGCCGCCGACCCGACCCGACCCGACCCCACCGACCTGCTGCTACGGCCGACCCAGCTGCCACGACTCTGCTACACCGACTGACCCCGCTATACAGTGGAGTAAATTGCGATTTGGCATGAATTAATTGCTAGCTGGCATACCGTTGGCCGGAGCACAACCGAACTGTGCGTACCAATCGAGTGGTCAATTCGAAACATTTAGATGCCAGGGAAAGCTTCAGGTCAGGTCACAGAGTTATGACGTCATAACGAAGTTCTGGAGATCAGTTTGTTTGTTGTAAATGCTTCGTGTTGCCGTCTTCCGCATTGGCGTCAGTTTGGGCTCAAGATTGACTGGCGTGATCAGATAGTCAATGCAGGCAGCAGTTTCCCCTGGCGGTTGGCGTAGATGCCTCGTCCGCGCTGCAAATTCAGGCTGCTCAGCAGGGTTCGCTAGCTACTATGAGGTAGTCGAAAATGTCGGGCATCGCGTGGAGGCGCGAGTCCTTCCTAGTGTGTTGCGTCCCGTACTGACAGACACGCTAGTTAGCGGACTTGGCGGCTTCCTCAGACATCATGCCCATTGGGAGATGGCACGACTCGACGACTTCTGCTAAGTGGGCTAGCAGCCTGTGGAGGGTAGTAGGCGTGGCATACCACACATCCAGACCCACGTAGCGCCTGCAGAACGGACAGGGCTACTGTACCTTGTGAAGCACTGACGGTCTGCATTCACATTCTGACGACCAGCAAGTTCACTGGCTAACGGAAGGCACACGGACGGTGTCAGTCATTAGAGTTATCGCACCACCGCCACGAGCCCCCCCCCCCCTCCACCGGAGCGGGGCTCATCCACCCAGGATCCCCGCTACCACCGGAACGTGGCTCGTCCACCCGGGGGCCCCGCTACCACCTGAACGGGGCTCGTCCATCCGGGGCCCCCCGTTACCACCGGAACGGGGTTCGTCTGCCCGAGGGCCCCGATACCACCGGAATGGGGCTCGTCCACCCGGGGGGCCCCCGTTACCACCTGAACGGGGCTCGTCCACCCGGAGGCAGAGGGACGACGTGACACGTCGTCCCTCTGCCTGAATGCCTTCACTTCCTCCTTCCGCTGCTGGCACTGCGGTTTGTCCTCGGCTGACATCCGCACTTTCTTCACCGGCATCCGGTAGTTGATGTGCAGCAGGCACCTTAAGCACCGGATCCAGCAATGGAGGGTGCTCAGTGCACACTCCAGGTTGCTGGCGAGCAGCGCAGCGGCAACCCTGAGGCCGCGGGACCGGCCGCGCGGGACCGGCTGAGGCCGCGGGACCGGCTGAGGCCGCGGGACCGGCCGCGTGAGGTGTTGAACACCGAGATATCTCTGGCACTGAATAATTTGCCGGGTTGCAAATGGTCGCAATTAAATCAGGTTGGGTCATACACAAAAACATGTGGAGATTTGAATGGCTTAAGTTTCGTTGCGTCGACTCGCGTCGGACAGTATATATTATGTCTATCTTTTCAGAAAACTCGTTCAAAGTACTGATCTCGGGACCCCATACTGAGATTCAAGCCATAGGGCAATGACATTAAATGGAACTATGATGTGTGCATATCGATATGCTCCCAATGGTAATAGCCTTAGACCATACACTTTTTTTACTTGAACATCAACTATAGCCAAATACTGAAGGCATCAAATGTACGGCATATTTGCGCGTGCTCTGGCTATACGGTCGACATCACGCAATAGTTGCCTTTAAGCGAATATTATAACCCGATGTCTTACAGATAACTTAAATAAGCCCCAAATCTGAAAACTACCAACATTTCTACATAATTTACAGCGCAAAAATGGTGAAGAAATCAAGATAAATATTTCTTGAATTTATTCAGGCTCAATCGCAATTTTCCCCAGTGTGCGCAGCCACGACACAGCTTTAAGTCCTTTATGCCCTGTAATCCCGCTGTTAGTTAACACTACTCACCCCCTTTAGCGACCCCGCTGTTATGATTGACCCCGCTGTTATGATGACCCCGCTGTTATGACTGACCCCGCGTTATGACGACCCCGCTTAGAGCTGTTACACCGCTGTTAGACACCCCGCTGTTATGATTGACTCCGCTGTTATGATTGACCCCGCTGTTATGATTGACCCCGCTGTTATGACTGACCCCGCTGTTATGACTGACCCCGCTGCTATGACTGACCCCGCTGCTATGACTGACCCCGCTGTTATGACTGACCCCGCTGTTATGATTGACCCCGCTGCCAAGACTGCCACCGCGACTCAAAGCCTGTTTACATGCGGCAGAAACCCGGCAGACTCCCGGCAGAATCTTGACGTTGGCAGGACTGAGCAGGACCCAGCAGAACCGAGCAGAATCGAGCAGAACCCGACGTCGGCGACGTCCGCAGCTGTTGACGTCACAACATAAATGGATGACGTCACGCAATGCATTGGTCATAGCGAGTATGATATAGTAGCTTTGTTCGACGTCGGCGACATCGGCGGTAGACAACATGAGATATTTGAAGTTGTCTGCCGCGTTTTGCTGTCGGATGTGAGCGTCGGACAGTTTCAGTGGTTACTGTTTGGCCTTTCGGTGACTACATACAACAAAAAATACTGTGAGTGTCATGGATGGGGATACTAGTGAGTAAATTGTGCTTCCGTTGTCCTTTGTAATATATCCTGTACTGCGATCCAAATAAATGCAAAAAATGGTGTGGGGAAGGAAGGAGGCTCATGCCACGAAATGGAGTCTGCTCAAGGGTACTTTTGTCTGCTCTTGTGTACTTTTGGTGTTGCCAATGCAGCACCAATTACCAAGTTTAACATGAAGCCTGTATTGTTGAATGGAATGAATGCACTCAAGATTTGGCTTTGCAAGACAAATCATTTTGGGACGTCGATTCTTTCTGTGCAGCACCCACACAGTTAATGATCAACTTGCTGAAAGTTGGGGTCGCTAACCCCTTAACCCCCACCCCGCTCTGTTCCTGCGCCCTTGTCCCTCATTTTGGTAGGGATGAGCAGTGTTCGACACTTCAGTTTTCGACACCTTTTTCAACTCTGTAACTGGAAGATATTTTCCTCTGCTTCCCTGCTATCGTACCTCATTACCACATCCTCCATAAAATTCATTCCCGTGAATGTGCAAGAGCCCTTCTTGTAGTGAGGTAGTACGAAACATCTAGAAATTAATACCATCTAGGTACTACTGTGAGCGGCACCGATTGAGTCAATCAGTACTGCTTCGGATCATTTATGGCGCAGTAAACAAGCAACCAAGACGCTTAATGACCCATTGGATAGATGACGTCAGCCCGTTAGAATGGCGTTGAGAGAATGAAGCTTGACGTCAGTCTGCCGCTGCCTGCTATTTTTTGCTGCTGCCGGTTAATTTCTGCCGCCGACGTCGCGAATGTCGGGTCTGCTGAAGCAAGATTCTGCCGGAATTCTGCCACATTTGAACAGGCTTTCACCCTGACCACTGCTCGCAGTCAGCAGCTGGTGTCTGCGGGGAGAACCGAAGCGACATGCGACGCGCCATCGCCACATTGTCAGTTCCTGGTGAAGGAAGACAATGCCCCACTGGCGTTACATCAGCCACTATCAGTGACCGAGAGGTTCAGTGGCGCGCGTCGCTCGCCCCCCACCACACACACACACACACACCACTGGCGACGCCTGTGTTGAGGTTCTGATGCAGCACGGGCACCACAACTAAAGTTGCAACCAAGTGGGGTAGCTTTTTGTGGTAATAACTGTGATGATAGAATCCGATTCTCACTGGGTTTTGCCAGAAATGGAAATAATTTTAGAATTATCTGAGACGCTGGTGACAAGACTGGCATTTACTACTAAACAACCGACAGACGTGTTTATGTCGTGTCGCTGAACTGGCTTGCCACATTAGAAACGCCGTTGCTGGTGCTGATCATGGGCAATTTTATTGGGCTACTGTGTGTTTTGACGAGTATAATCAGTCCAAAGCATGGGATTTGAAAGCATCGATGCCATGTTATTCCAACAGATATGCTAAATCATAAATATCGTCTCAATCTATGGTCACATTTGCGAAAGGGATTAAGACAAGTGCCTGCATGATAATCCGACCTACGTGATCGCGATGTAATGTTGGCACTTGGCTGGGTGTCATTTTAAATACCTAAACACTAGATCGGTTATACTCGATGGGGTGGATGGGGTGGCACACCGGATGGGGTGGTAGGAAGCCGCCCAGCCTTCCTGATTTTCGCAGATTAAAAACCACATCGCATGCATGAAGAATTCTTGAACTCCGTTGGTAAATATAGAAATGCGGGGCGCAAAGTCGACCGACCGGCCACCGCCAAGATCCGGCCAGAGCGCGCGGTGTGATGGCGCGGCGCGCCGGCCGATACCGCAGCACCCACCCGGCACCGGCTATTGGCGATGTCGTTAGGTTTATTGCGCAAGGTTTATTGGGCAAGGTTTATTGCACAGAGAAATGGTCATGAATACATATTTTCCATAGGTTTGCTTTAATGGCACTGGACTACACCATCCTTGGCCACCATCCACCCTTGGCGACACGGCGAATTCAATCTGTGTTTCTTAGAAATGTGAATGGTCGGCAACTTGGTGATTGTTGGACATATATTTCCCAACGGATATCGTGTTTGTAAATTGATGCTATTGCACGCAATTTCTGTGCAGTATAGTACGTGCTGCTGGTCAATCTCCATTTCATTATGCTCATTGTTCAATGATGCACGTGTACCTAGGCTGCTTCGGAGAAATGTTGCGAGATATTTTCAATATTTCAACATACAGTGATGGATTTAGGCCCTGTACAATGGCGGATCCAGGGGATAATTCGGGGTATGTGCAGCCCCCCCCCCTCCCTTACGCCCGATATAGATGTGGCGCCCCTTTAACTTGAAAATGGTGCCCCCTCAGGGCGCTCGAATTACCCCTCCGCATCCGTTCAGTTCTTTTTAACCGATGGCGCTTCTCAGAGTATAAAAATGGAGAAATGAGGCTCCTCTGAATCAGTGCCCGGGATCAAGATTACTGGATCCACCCCTGGCTCCGCACGACCTTTTTTGGCTGTATTATCCAATTTTAGGCAGTGAATACATAATCCAACATTTGGAATGCCGCCCTCCCATATTTTTGTTTACTCATAAATATTGCCCAAGTGAACTTTCAACCACTAAATCATCACACTTTAACATATTTGACCTCGTTTAACCTTGAAGATATCGACATAGGACCATCAAACTTGTATTGCACAGAGTTCACAACAACCTTAACCGACCATCCAAATTGTGTGCTTCTAGCTTCAGTAGTTTTCAAGATCAGAGTGGGCGGAATCCGCCCACCCGTCCAGCGGTGGGTCGAATCAGTTACCGGCTGGAACTTGCTACAACTCGCATTGCTATTAGCAGAGCAAAATAGACCAGCAATTTAGATCGACATGGAATACATAAACACACTACCCACATGTGTCTCAACTACTTAGTAGATAGCATGTGAATGACAACATGATGTAAGGCAGGTACGTTAATTTTATGAATGCAAACAATCAAAGAGAACAGCAAATATTTCGTTGATGTTGAACAACCCCCACAAACACATGGAGACGTACCTAGACAGAACCCAGCCCGCAAAGTGTGCGAGTTTCAACAGATGTTACTGCAGCTCTCATCTCACGGATTCCATGATCAGTGCACTTTGTTTCCATTCCAGCTGTTGTTTGTTGGTGCCAATGTGTACCTCTGTCGTACAATGTTTTTGGTGTTTGTTTAAGTGTGTTTTGGTGCCAAAACTAACTTGGCTGGCAAGGTGGGGCACTTTGGCATAACATATTGACCAGCCAAGTTTGTTGACTTCGCAACAATGCTTTGCAGACTGGAATAGACACTGGCTGACATATTTGTGATAAAATGAATGGTTAAGGGCATATTTGGCATTGTTGTCTACCAACATTGATATTCCCAATTTACGTGTCTGTTATCGTCCATCTTTACTCTTACCTCAATCAGTGGCATGGATTAGCATTTAATTAAAGATGCATATAAAAACCTACCGATATCGCTGTTATCGCCTTTCAATACCTGTTAAATACAATCTGTATTGGTGGGCACGTACATTTCTTACGTGTTATATGCAGTGGGAAAATACAGGTGGGAAATTTACGTCACAGTATGCATGCTTCAGGTGGCGTTTCAGCATAAGTTTTGTCGAGCATCCAATCGCAGGCTGGTATCTTACTAAAATGAAAAAGGTCAGAATATCGACCAAAAATGTGACTAATATCATAAATAATTGATGGTAGTAACATGCGATTACTCAGTGGTATGCTTCAGCGTTGCACCTTCGTGACGAAGTGGTTAGTTATTTCGGCTTTAGGGCGCATCGCCATGTTGATCATATAGCCCGTGACAAAGTGGCTAAAACTCGAAGGTGGAATGGGCTTTGGCCGACTGAAACCACCATGAAGCTAACACTAGGTTTAACCAGTCGGTTTTACACCAATCGATAGTACCACGAGGCGAAACGTGCCGGCACTGCCGACATGTGTTCCGTGATAACATCTATTACTGCGGTTGGTTAGTTGGTTATTGGTTTTACGACACGTCGACCGTTGAGTCATATAGCGTCGCCAATCTCTCACGCCGATTGGTCGCGGGCGAAGAGTAGCGACAGGTGAGACTCGAACCCACAACCTTTCGATTGTGAGACGACCATCTTACCCCTAGACCACTCATCCCCTCTATTACTGCGGTCTTCACTTTGCATGCTCATTATCGCCTGTTGTGTTGTTGTTGACTATTTGGCGTACTCACTCCGACCTTCCCCCCGCCCGTGGTAGAATGGTGCTGGAACAAACTAAACGATGGGACAGAGCTCTTTCAACCAGGGTTGAACTCGAATTTTAGAGCGCTTAGAGCTAAACAAGCTTAATTTCAAGGTAAACATTGATTTAACGTTTGTCATGAGGCTAAATACGTTGACATTGTTTGATATTCAATTATAGAAACTTGCATGCAAACCATAGAAATTCATGAGGTCGGCTATTGTAATGCCCTGGGGCAATGCCCGCGCGACGCGACACTGCCAAACAACACTGAGGTGGGGGTACGGTGAAGTTCCTGCTCCTCCACCGTGACCACTGAAAACTGTCCAGTGTCGGCCAGACAAATGAAAGCTGTCCAGTGTCGGCCGGAAACTGAAAACTGTCCATTGTCGGCCGGAAACTGAAAACTGTCCATTGTCGGCCGGAAACTGAAAACTGTCCAGTGTCGGCCGGAAACTGAAAACTGTCCAGTGTCGGCCAGACAACTGGAAACTGTCCAGTGTCGGCCAGACAACTGGAAACTGTCCAGTGTCGGCCGGACAACTGAAAACAAGTGCAACGGGACCGGAGCGCACCCGGCGTTTGAAACTGCAGGTTTGGATTCTGCTCCTGAACTGGACGCCCGTTACTGGAATTGTGGGTTCAGAGTATTAACACCCGTGATGTGACGTCGGTGGCGCACCGCCCTCACACGAAGTTGGGGTTTGGTTTTCATACCGTGACCCGCTGGGGTGTCCCCTCCGGATCGATTCGCTTTCCGGCCAGAGCGCCCGAGCCACTGCCGCGAGTCGCCACTCGCAGACCCCAAGACACCACCGATCTGTGGCGGAGATCTATGTCATTTATGACATCGGACCTTCCGTGTCAACCAAGACCACGTGGCGCGAAAATGTACATACGCGTCCGGTGATTAAACAAGAAGGGTGTGTACTTATTCTGATAGCACCGGATCAGATATGGCACAGCGTGTATATTGTCTAACGGAGGCGCGCCCCGGTCATCATCACGCCGCCTGACCATCAGGCGGCGGCACAACGCCGGACGATGATTGGTTGGTTGGTTATTGGTTTTTACGACACGTCGACCGTTGAGTCATGTAGCGTCGCCAATCTCTCACGCCGATTGGTCGCGGGCGAAGAGTAGCGACAGGTGAGACTCGAACCCACAATCTTTCGATTGTGAGACGAGCATCTTACCCCTAGACCACTCGTCCCCTTCCGGACGATGAGGGCAAGCACTTTGGACCGCTCATAAAGTTATTGAACCCATCAATTTTGTGTCATTATAGCCGGAGAAAAGAGTTTTTGTTATCGTAAATGAAAGTCATCGGAGCATTCTCCGAATAGAAGGCTACATAAATGAGCATATGGTGCGCATTCCAGTCGCACCAAGAACTGTTCATTCCAGGATTATCGTGTACACGTAGAGCTCAAGTAAGGCAAAACACCAGCCGAACGGTCAGTCCAATTAGTGATTTCGTCACCATATAGTCATGACTACCTGGGAGGCGCAGTCGGCTTGCGCGGATGTTCAGAGTGTGGGAGGCGAGGCCATTGGTGTAACTCTCACACCGGGCCGGCTCCTGCCCGGGAGATGGCAGTCACTGGACAATGGTCGCTGCGCCGCTGAATCACCGCTGACCGACCAGCGCCCGTGGCATCGGGCTCGCGGGCCTGACCTGTCTTTAAACAGATCTTGTGTCGCTGGGGAGGTTCTCTGTCCGCCAGACCTGATAAATTGAGCCAGCCCCGCCGTGTGCACAACGTGCTACGGTCGGGCATCTGAGAGCAAGCGCGGCAACAACGCTGTCCCGCAAGGACGCCGAAAAGTGGAGCCCCTGCCGCATATATAGCGTGTGTGCATGTATGAGTCGGTCTTTGTCGTAAAATATTCGTGAAATAGTGTGGAATATACCACTTTCTGAACACTGAATTGACATCCTCCCAACGGAGATTCGACATCGTGCTTCGTGATGAGTCGCTATGAGGTCTTCATATCTAATTTATAACAGTATCTTGTTGATAAGTATCATGCTGATACTTGCCATTGCTGATTGTGATGCACGAGCATCTCTTAGCACAATTCCAGGTAGATAATTACCTATTATGTGGTCTGTTATACAATATCAGTTGACAATGATAGGTATTTAGTATCATTATCGCTAAAATACTAACCCCTAAATTGGTTATCTCAAAATAAAGGAAAAAGGTGCACGTGTGGGTATGCTGTTGGATCAAAATTGTGTTTGAAGAACTTGTAAGTCATGTTAAGGGGCATAGTTTCCATGGCGAATTTCGACATCCAATCGTACTAGTTTCGACATCTCACACCTAACGAAAAATCATTATATTAACACTGGTCTATCTGCATTTCAAAAATCCCGGAATATGGATATGCAGATATTAACAATGATTTAAATTTGTTTTAAACAATAGAAGACTACCAGCAGGCCCTAACCAAAAGGTGGATATAAGAATGTGTGCGATGTGCCATGTTTCAATGTCATCTAGATGTTTTGTGATATATCGCCATGTCTGGAGACTGCAGAGGGCGCCAGACAGCCGTGTATGCTACATGACCAGATGATAGCCCTGTTTTGTGATATATTGCCATGTCTGGAGACTGCAGAGGACGCCAGACAGCCGTATATGCTACATGACCAGACGATAGCCAGGTTCACAGGGATGGAGGGATGGCTACAGACACATGGCCAGCTACAGACACACGGCCAGCGAGACACACGGCCAGCGGCTTCACGGAGACGGACAGACGGATTCGAGATGTGGCGGACGGACTGCACTACTAGTTCGGCGATCCTCAAGACGAGAAAGGGATTCCACCACACGAAATTGTGTTATCCGCCCATTATCACTAATGTAGTATCTTCCGACATAAATGACAAACGTGATTTAATGGTGAGAACAACGCGCTACTTTGTTTTGTTTTTTTTAAACATGATCGGAGACCACCAAATGTTGCGTCTATTGCCTTTCTGCTACTTCCATGAAAACTGAATGGGTGATCAAGCCTGAAAGAGATAAAACGACTATGAGAATCAAGTGGTTAAAGTCAGTTTAGCAGTCTATTGTCGCCAGTTGGTATGTACCTGGCACACTGGCGTAACCTGCCACATCCTGCTCTCATGCGGACGGGAGCAAGACCCGAAACAAGCAGCCGAAAGGCTGCTCTCCAACTGCGCATAGTGTTTATTATTGCTTATTGGGTGAGTCACGACGCACTTTGTGCACATTCACGGCTAATGGCGCCGCCCACGTTGTTTCGCCGGTCGGCCGCGGGATTGGAAAATGTCCCGAGCGGTGCGAGTGTTGAACCCGGGACCTTTCGTATCTGGAGCTCAACACCCTAACCACTCGGTCATCCCCGCTCCTGCGCAGAATGTGGTGCCCGCTGCTCTCCAACTGCGCATAGTGTGGTCCCCCTGCTCTCCAACTGCTCATAGTGTGGTCAACTGCGCATAGTGTGATGTCCGCTGCTCTCCAACTGCGCATAGTGTGGTGTCCGCTGCTCTCCAACTGCGCATAGTGTGGTGTCCGCTGCTTTCCAACTGCGCATAGTGTGGTGTCCGCTGCTCTCCAACTGCGCAAATTCACATAACCCTTCGCTTGTCGCTACGCACGTCTCACCACTCACCGCTGCAGAAAGTTGACGCCGATACGCCGGAACACAGGAGATTGTCGCCGGCACGACGCCAGATACCTGCCGCAAGTGCAAGACGCCGCCGACCAGCCACCTACTACGAGCCACCAGCCTGCTACCACACACACTCAAAGTACCAGCCAACAATACACACACACACAAGGACCAAGCACACCGAACCACGCCTCCCTGCGCCACCGATCTCTCCTCCCCAAGCATACAGTACTCTCAACCTATTTCTCCTGAACTTCAACTCTATCCAAGCCCCCTCAAACCTTCAACCGCCCTCTCAAGCTCACCTTCTGCTACATCTGCTGCGCCGTCGACTGTTACGCTACTCTTCAAGATCATCAAGACCTACTTCGGCAACCTTCCAGATCAGCTCTACTCACCGCGCTTACTTCATCTACCACTCCAGTGCTCACTGACAGTGCCTCTCCAGACCAGTGCTCTTCTCTGCCTCTACGACTCCATCTACACTCCAGGTTAGTCCGGCGGTGCAACCACCCCTCCCCCGGACTCCCTCCACACCCACCCCCCGCTTCCCTCTAGTGCCCTCTGCACGATCTTTATCTGATCTTTCTGAACGTGCTCCCTTCACGCACAGTTTCTGATTTCTTTGTGTTTTCTTCGTCTTTATCTGCCCCTCTTTTACAATCTGTCGGGCTTCCTTCACGCCCTTCCGAACCCTCCGCCAAAAACTGTACTGTGATTGTCTGTGCCACACACCTGTCACTGAACACCCTTTATTCAACGCCACATACAACCAAACGCATACAACCCCACTAACGACATCACCAAAAACCATGCACTCCACAAACCAACCAACCGGCGATTTCTTCCTCTGCCGCCGGGGGGACGGGGAGCCCATGGGCTCCCTCGACCCCTGGTTGGTGGAGGGGGAGATCGCCAAATACACAGGAGTGCCTCTACACGCCAAGCAAATCAGATCAGGGGCACTCCTGATACAAGCACACTCTGACATCGGCAGCAAAATTATCCCCAGCATACACATGATACACCAGACACCCATCACCATCACTCCAGCCACAAAGCTCAACACCTCTCAAGGAACAATACACGCAAGAGAACTTGCCGGTATCGCGGAGGAGAACCTGGTCTCCAGACTTGGGAGCCAGGGTGTCTCCGCCGCATACCGGCCGCCTCAAACACCTGGACGACCACACACCCACCTTATCATCTTAACATTCAGCACACGCACCCCACCAAAACATCTAAAAGCCGGATACCTAAGATACGTCACTCCACGAGCACCCCTCCCTCGGCGCTGTAAATAGTGCCAACGATACGGCCACTCTGAGGGGGGGTTGCCATTCCAACACCTACACATGCGGAAAATGCGCTGAAACCCATAACACCACAACATGCCCAGGTGGCGGGCCTTTCTGCGCCGACTGCGCGGGGAAGCACGAGGCCGGGGACAGCTCCTGCCCTCGGTGGATGGCGGACAAAGAGATTCTCCGCCTGGTCCACCTGGAGGGCATGGAGCTGTCCCTGGCCAGGACGCTGGCCGACCCGCCGCACAGAGCCGGGTCACAGATCCCGACCACCACCACGACACCACACAGAGTACCCGGCTCTGCCCACACCCACCACCACCCAACCAAAGCACAACACAAACACCTACCCACAAACAAATCACACGCGACCACAACCCGCACCAACACCCACCACCAGCACACGCAAAACGCGAGCACCAACGCCAGCACACACATCAGTACAGCGCCCGACACACCAACCACCACCACCACCAACCCGCCAACCGACACCGACACCGACACCGACACCGACACCGACACCGACACCGACACCGACACCGACACCGACACCGACACCGACACCGACACCGACACCGACACCGACACCGACACCGACACCGACACCGACACCGACACCGACACCGACACCGACACCGACACCGACACCCCCCCCACAACACCCACCTCCACCACCCCAACGGCCAACAGCCTCACCATATCCACAGACCTCCCCCTCAACAGACGAGTCACCAACACACACACTCCGCACATACATAGACCAGGACACGGACACAGAGGAACATACTGACATAGAATACTCTTCCACAGACACAGACCGGACACTCCCCCCACAACAGAGACCACCGCCCACCCACAAACCACCAAAGACACTGAAAAACACACAAATACAGACCTTACCTAACAGACCACTTACGCGCGCCAACACACAAAAACAATGAACACAATCATACAATGGAACACACACGGCCTCATTAGACACTGGAACGAATTCAAACAATACGCATTACAAACAAATCACACAGCACTATGCATACAGGAAACACACTTTAAACCTCACGACCCATATCAATTTAACATTCTCCAATACACACTACACAGACAAGACACACACAACACACACAGATCAGGCGGAGTATGCACATACATTAGGAACACAACCCCGCACCGCCTGATGCAATTCAACACTACAGCAGACATATTACTCACTGAAATCCACGTACACAACACAGCTTACACACTCATACGACCCCCCTCGCGAAACACAGAAACCCTCTCGGAATTAAATAAGGCACTTGATCAAATTAACACCCCTGTTATACTCACAGGAGACTTTAACTCACACCACCCACTATGGGACACACGCACAACACAACCCGATCACAGAGCACTCACACTCATCACACTGGCTACACAACATAACCTCACAATACTCAACACCGGCTCACCAACATACCTCGTACCAATTAGTTCACACCTCCCTACCACCCCGGACGTAACACTCGCTTCCTCTCGCATAGCCCTCACCCTATCCTGGACAGCCGACTCCGATCCACACTTTAGCGACCTCGCCCCATCACCATTACCTTCCACCAAATCCGGACCACCGGCCCACCCAACCCCCAGACAGGTGGAATCTCAAAAAAGCATCCTGGGCCCCCTTTTCAGAATCCCTTGCAGGACAAACAGCACACAACCCACAATACTCACCAGAACAATACGCAGACATGCTTCTCACCACAGCACACTAACACATACCACAAACAAAACCACGACACCAACACAAACCTCGCGCGGTTCCCTGGTGGAGCGAAGAGTGCCACCGGGCGATCCGCGCGAGGAACCACGCACGACACATATATGAAAGACACCGCACACCGGAAACACTCACAGCATACAAACAAAATCGAGCACTATGCAAACGCACCATCAGACAAGCCAAAAGACCTCTTGGAATACATTTTGCAATCAATTTAATGGATTCACCCCTCTCGGCGAAATTTCGACACTCCTTAAAACATTTCAACACTGACAAAGACCCCCAATCAAAGCCATACTACTCAGATACAACAACAGCATTACAGACCCACAAACAATAGCTAACATCTTCGCACACAATTACAACAAGTCACACTTAGGTCATCAACCCCACCCCATCACCCACGTCCACATCTTTACAACACTAGGTTCACACTCACAAGAACTACAACAACCCCCACCCCCATCAGACACACACGTCCACATCTTTACAACACTAGGTTCACACTCACAGAACTACAACTGGCAATTGCACAAACAGGAAACACAAGCGTAGGACCAGACAATATGCACTATTCATTCTTCAAACACCTACCAACACAAGCATTACACGCATTACTCGATACCTACAACACCGCATGAACAACACACACATACTCACAATCTTGGCTACACGCTTTGCTTATTCCTATCTCTAAACCAAACACTGACTCAACTATATGTGACTCCTACCGTCCTATCGCACTAACCAGCTGTTTTCACAAACTCTTCGAACGCTTTGTCAAAAAACGCCTTCTCTACATTATTCAAACACAAAAACTAATATCTCCTATACAATCGGGCTTTCTCCCTAACCGCTCATGTCTGGACAACCTCACCTATCTCATCGCTCACATCCAGGAAACGGCGGCCAAGAAACGCTCGACGTCTTCCTGGATCCCAAACAGGCCTATGACACTATCAACATAACAGCACTCGTACAACACTCATACAACTTAGACATACAGGCAGACTCTTACACTACCTCCATTTCTACCTACTAAGCCGATCATTTCAAGTCAAAATTGGACTTCACATTTCAGAAACTAAATTCCCTACAACCGGTCTATTGTAAGGTTCGGTTCTTAGTCCCCTTCTCTTTATTTTAGGTCTAAATTCAGTCATCACCGACAACTTTCCGGCCAAAATTGCAATCTATGCGGACGATATAGTAATCTGGACATCACAAGAAGCACAAAATCACGCACTAACAATACTACAAAACTCACTAACAGAATTACACAACAAACTCGCAGTACTAAATCTATACATCGCACCACACAAATCAAAATGCATGATTTTCGGCTACCGCCAACACACAGATGCACAGCCACTAAAAATAGACCAAACACCTATACCTCTCGTTACCCAAGCAAATTTGTTAGGCATCACATTAGATCCGCGACTTACCTCTCGGCCACACATCCTGGACATTCAAAAACGCGCATCCAAAAGAATTAACCTACTACGAGCACTTTCTGGCACAAACAGGGGATCCGATCGAAACACACTTCTAACCCTCTACAAATCACTCATTCGGCCAATTTTGGAATACGGATCCCCACTCTTCGAAAACGCTGCTAAAACAAACCTCAAACTTCTAGACAGCCTACAACGCCAATGCTTAAAAATAGCCACAGGAGCCTATATCACCCCACCATACCTCGCACTACATATATACAACCACAAACCAGAACTACAGCACAGACGCACACAAGCACTATTAAGATACCACTACAAAACGCAACTCATACCACAACACCCATGTACACAGGCACCCTAAAACTTCGCACCACACGTGTACACCAACTCATGACAACATCACGACTCAAAACTACAATAGGATGCCGCATCCACCAACACACAACCAGACTACACATTACACTACCCACAGCCAAACCATTACCAACACCCACAGCCTGGTGGAAACACGAAACACCCACAACACACTTCCTCATAGACCACCCAAAACACACATACACCGACGCAGAAATACACCAACTCTTCTTCCAATTCACAGCACAACACGCAAATTACAACATCATCTACACAGACGGTTCAAAATCACATACACAGCAGACGGGCACAGCGGCGGTGCTGTACCCCAATGCAGCACCGCCGCGAGTTATCCTTCGTGCCCGTCTGCACGACACAGCATCAACCTACACAGCAGAATTATACGCAATCTTTTCGGCTTACTCCACCATTTACAACACCAAAATTGAACACAACAGCATAGCCACTGACGCCAAATCAGCATTACAAAGCATCACACCATACACCAAACACAAACACCCCCTCATCCCGAAAATACTCAACATACACCAAAAACTCAACGCACGACAAAGACCACTTCTCCTATGGATCCCAAGTCACACAAACATACACGGCAACGAACACGCAGACACTGAAGCAAACATAGCCACAACACTACCACAAACCATACCATGCCCACTCTCACAATCTGACTACTACCCCACAATACAACAGGCACTTAACAAACACATACAACAAACATGGGACACAGCACTAACGCAACTTCACGAAATACACCCCAAATACGAACCTTGGCACACCATCAACCAACGCACCAGACTCAAGGAACGCACTCTAACACGATTACGCCTCGGACACACAGCACTTACACACTCCTACCTCTTACTACAACGCCAACGACCACAATGCACAACATGTCAACGAACACTCACCATCAAACACATACTCATCTACTGCACTAAATACAACAACGAAAGGCAACACATCACAGACTACTGCAGCACACGCAACATTCCACTAAACATCACTACACTTCTCAACGACGATTATCCAACATTGCACGAGCTTCTCTTCCACTTTCTCTCTACGACACGCCTAATTGATCAATTGTGACACAAAAATAGACCGGGAAAAAAGACTGAAACCCGGAAAAAAATGAACCGAAAAACCCAACAAAAACAAAACAAAACAAAACAAAACAAAGAAACAAACAAACAAACAAACAGATAACTACAAAAAAAAACATGTTCTTGCAATGTTCATATATGGCGACGACCCGACCCCAACCCACCCACTACACCCCATACCCCAATCTAGCACCGTCCGGACTGACAGCTTCTTTCGACTACTCCATCTCCGGCTCTCAAACGACTCTTCTCTGCCATCTCTACCTCTTCAAGCCCCCAGATCAACTCAGCTCTTCAAGACGACTCCGACTCTACCCGAACATCACTATACAAGTAATCTATCCACCCTGTATCTAATCCTCCTACCACTCTACCACTCACACACCGGAAACAGCCGACATCACCCACAGGTGGCAGGCTGGCCAAACACAACAACACACACACACCAACTGCGCATAGTGTGGGCGTGAGTGAATGGCGATGAACAAAACAGACGAAAGAACAAAGCACCTCAAGTTCTGTCATGTATGTTGCCAAGTTCTTTTTGAAATTAAACGTTCAAATTTAGTGTCACGTCTGCCTGATTGATTTAAGAAGACACCGACATCAGCCTAGGGGAAGTTCACACAAACATGACAGAGCTCACAAAACGCAACACGGAAATGGTATATTCCGCAGCTTGGCAGTGCCTTCCAGTGAATGCTGCGATTGAGATCTCGTGGAAGGACATATAGAGTTCACAGTTTCACCCCGGAACCACAAAGGAATATCAGGCCCCATGTAGACTTGGAAGCAGCTCTGTCTCAGGACCACACATCAGGGGCGTCACAACCACAACGGCACAACGGCAATATATCTGAAGCCACAACGGTGTTCGTGGAGTCTCGGAGTCCCTGAGAACTGATGGGATGCCCTGCACGACGCGGTTCATGACAGCTTGGCAGGATCTATTGGATTATTCCAGCCCTATTTTATACAACTGCGTCCAGGAATCTTCAGTGTCACAGGGGAGGGGGCCAAGTCCCACAAGACTTCTATTTGTCGATGATTGCAATGTTTCCAGATTCCTTAATTTCGCAATCGCCCCTTCCGGTGCAATGCATTCATTGCATGGGGCCAAGTCCCACAAGACTTCTATTTGTCGATGATTGCAATGTTTCCAGATTCCTTAATTTCACAATCGCCCTCTACGGTGCAATGATTCATTCTCCGACAGGGCTTAATGGAATTGCTGAAGCCACCATGGGTCCATAAATTACCCATGCTGCACCATGTACAAATGGACAGCGTAAGTGCAGCAGCGCCTGCTACCGAACGATTTCTGGTTCATTACAGGGCGCGGGTTACAGCGGGTGACGTGATGAGGTCAGTGGCAGTAGTCCGCGTGTCTGCTCGGTGCCGGCCGATGTCTGGTGACGTCACCACTGCGGTGCCTGGCTCCGTCGGCACACGCTGGCGTCGCGTCTGTCGCCTGTGGTCAGGTCGGCCCTGCCCCGCCGACAGTGGCGGTCCTGCCCCGCCGACAGTGGCGGTCCTGCCCCGCCGACAGTGGCGGCCCTGCCCCGCCGACAGTGGCGGCCCTGCCCCGCCGACAGTGGCGGCCCTGCCCCGCCGACAGTGGCGGCTCTGCCCCGCCGACAGTGGCGGCCCTGCCTCACCGACAGTGGCGGCTCTGCCCCGCCGACAGTGGCGGCTCTGCCCCGCCGACAGTGGCGGCTCTGCCCCGCCGACAGTGGCGGCTCTGCCCCGCCGACAGTGGCGGCTCTGCCCCGCCGACAGTGGCGGCTCTGCCCCGCCGACAGTGGCGGCCCTGCCCCGCCGACAGTGGCGGCCCTGCCCCGCCGACAGTGGCGGCCCTGCCCCGCCGACAGTGGCGGCCCTGCCCCGCCGACAGTGGCGGCCCTGCCCCGCCGACAGTGGCGGCTCTGCCCCGCCGACAGTGGCGGCTCTGCCCCGCCGACAGTGGCGGCCCTGCCCCGCCGACAGTGGCGGCTCTGCCCCGCCGACAGTGGCGGCCCTGCCCCGCCGACAGTGGCGGCCCTGCCCCGCCGACAGTGGCGGCCCTGCCCCGCCGACAGTGGCGGCCCTGCCCCGCCGACAGTGGCGGCCCTGCCCCGCTGACAGTGGCGGCCCTGCCTCACCGACAGTGGCGGCCCTGCCCCGCTGACAGTGGCGGCCCTGCCCCGCTGACAGTGGCGGCCCTGCCCCGCTGACAGTGGCGGCTCTGCCCCGCCGACAGTGGCGGCTTTGCCCTGCCGACACCGAGCGACAGCGCTTGCGCCACACTCATACAACAAATATCAATACGCGCGGTTCGCGGTACTGCCAACAGGGTGTGCCCAGACCGGCCGACCGTTCCGGGACACCCCAGCCACCGGAGCCGAGTGGCGCACCAGCCAACCGCACCACCTCCGCCTGCAGTCTGGACCGACCCACTACCTCCGCCTGCAGTCTGGACTGATCTACCACCTCCGCCTGCAGTCTGGACTGACCCACCACCTCCGCCTGCAGTCTGGACTGACCAACCGCCTCCGCCTGCAGTTTGGACCGACCCACCACCTCCGCCTGCAGTCTGGACCGACCCACTACCTCCGCCTGCAGTCTGGACTGATCTACCACCTCCGCCTGCAGTCTGGACTGACCCACCACCTCCGCCTGCAGTCTGGACTGACCCACCGCCTCCGCTTGCAGTCTGGACTGACCCACCAACTCCGCCTGCAGTCTGAACCGACCCACCACCTCCGCCTGCAGTCTGGACTGATCTACCACCTCCGCCTGCAGTCTGGACTGACCCACCACCTCCGCCTGCAGTCTGGACCGACCCACCACCTCCGCCTGCAGCCTGGACCGACCCACCACCTCCGCCTGCAGTCTGGACCGACCCACTACCTCCGCATGCAGTCTGGACCGACCCATTACCTCCGCCTACAGTCTGGACTGACCCACCACCTCTGCTCACGGCATCGCCTGATTAAACTATCTCGGTCACTCGCTCGTCGACTAGAACATCGCAAGCGTGCAGCCCGTCAAACTGAACCACTTCCGTCAACAGCAGCTCTAAACTGAACCGAACGCCTTCACATCCTCAGCCAACCCAATTGTCTCAATTCATATCCCCAACAGACTGAACCGTGTAGGTTCCCAGCGGCAATAATTAGGAGCGAAGTGATCCGAGTATTTCGCCTCTTCCCTTCCGCCCCGCGTTGAGAAGCTCGGCGAGTTCTAACACGAGGAGGCTGCGAATGCATTATTGATGAGCGCTGAATGGATGAGGCGCTGCAGGTTCCTCCGCCGATGTCAGAGGACAGTAGGCAGCTCGCATTGGATTGCTACCAAGGCCGGCGTTTGCACGAGGGCCGTAAACAATCATGTAGCAGGATCGGCAAGACAGCCTCAGCAGACTGGCTGCATAATAAGAAGATAATGGTGTGTAATGCTGGGTGTGGTGTGGTTGTTGTGCGATGGTGCAGGTGGCCGATATTGGTCCCCCATTAAAACGTTTGTGGCTATAATATTCAGAATGGCATAGCGCTTCGGCTCTTCAATGTCCGCAATTTAATTAGTAAACAAACAAATCGCAATATAGCTAAGGAAGCTGACACGCCCCCCCCCCCCCCAGAACAAAAATGAAGAGTAATTTATTAATAAATAACAGTGGTTTAGATTTTGACAAGTTCATGGTGGTAATAATAAACCGGTTAAAACCAGTTATACATACTGACATGGCTACAGCTATTTAGTCGTCATTTTCCTCCGTGGTGTTTTGGATCGTAAATTGCGAACACCGCCTGAAAAGCATATAAAGCAAGCAAACAAGCAGAAAAGGATGAAACAGGCAAAGGCAGGTATGAACACAACAAGCAACATGACATTTTCAGGGGCATCTAGCGGTTGATAATCAAATAGCAGCGCGCTCGGCGCGTGGACAGTGGAATGTGCCACACGCATGGTTCGCCCATTTCCGGCGACCACGCGCAACGTGACGTCGTCACAAGCTGACGACAAACAGCGCAATCTGGAGCCCACGCGAACATCGCCGAAACAAGGCCAACACATCAACATGAACACACGGCTCCGACGAAAATGCACAGCAAATTCAGTAATGTTCGGGTAACTTTTTGCTGGTTGGCAACACTCACATGGTTAAAAACATGTCGCCTTGTCTGAGCGCCTAGCTGAAGCATCATGACCAGTACTTATAGCCAAACATGTGCATGCTAAGGGAGCATTGGCTCCCTGAATCACTGCACCCCCCCCTCCCTCCCCAATCAGGCTGGAACTTGACCATTGAACCGACGTGCGTACACCAGACATTTTTATCGTGGCTTTGGCCACCAAAAACATAATTTGCTCCCTTTCCACCCAACTGTATAAAGTGACACCCATGCATATGGCAAAACGTCACGTACACAGTTGACCGTGGTTCGAGATATCAGAGTCCATTTTTACATACTTTTTCATTACGGACCAATTGGCTCTTATTTCTTTCCTTCAGGCCAGAGGAGCTCTCATCTTCATTGTAGATACAAACGACAGTTCTCGCAGACGCTTCCTAAAGACCAGAGGGGCTGACCTTTCACTACCGATGCTGCCTTGTAAAACATATTGAACTAGTAAGATTAACATTATGAATGGACCCCAAAGCATAACGGTGGACGCGTATGTGATCAAAACTGAACAGAGAAACCAAGTGTCCGGCCTCAAAAGCTTTCACTAATATATCGCAAGAGGTAAACTGATCATCTGCGGGTAGGGCTACGACTGCGGCTGCGGCTGCGGCTGCGGCTACGGCAGCGCCTGCGGCTGCGACTACAGCTGCGACTACGGCTGCGGCTGCGGCTGCGGCTACGGCTACGGCTAGCATAACGATGCCGGACGACGCTCCGCCATTTCCATGTCTGCCCCCGCTGTTCCCAACCAAACCCTAAAATATAACGTTACAATAGGAAGTGTTAACTCGGACAGCAGTGCTGAACATAGTTAATTAACACGTGCGCAGGAGGGTCTCTCGCCTGACGCGAACCGGAGAGGGGAACCCGCCTCTCCCCTTAGATCTTGGGGGCTACTGAAGCTAGAAACGCAAAATGTAGAGCGGAGAGTACGACTGTAGTGAACACGCTGCAGCATAAACTTGACGGCGCTTGGTCAATGTATGGAGGGTTGAAACAGTTCAATTATGATGATTTCGTGGCTGATAGTCGCCTTGGGCCATATCTACGAACACTAAAATTGCGAAACTGCATTCTGAATGTAGAAATATGTATGTATTACTTTAATAGGATGAAGCAGATTAAAAAAAATGTTGTGTAGGGCCTAAAGTTGTCACTATATGGTCAGTGATTGGAAATATCTCTTGACATTTTCTGAAACAGTCTAGGTACACGCAATAATATCACTGAACCATGAGCGTGTTCGACTACAGGTTGACCAGCAAAGAACGTGACGTCATCACAAGCTGACGACTAACAGTCGAATAGCATACGCTATTTTTTAATCAGTTGATACATACCTTATTTCCAACAAGTCCTATTCAGTCATTCAAACACTTTAGTTTCTGCAAACATAAAGTGAAATAAACCTAACCGTGTCATCGAGGGTGGGTGGTGGGCAACGGTGGTGTAGTCACGTGCCATCAAAGCCACCGCACGCAAAATACACACACACACACACACACAAACATTTATAGATACATATATATATATATATATATATGTATAGAAACATTCATACATTCATGAAAACGTACATTCACGATCATTACCCTGCGCAATAAACCTAACGACGTCGCAAGCAGCCGACGTCCAGTTGGTGGTGACTCAGCCGTCACGCCGGGCCACCGCGCCGCCGCGCCGACAACACCTTTGTGGCGGCCGGTCGGTCGGTCGACTTTGCATCCGCGCAGTTCCTATATTGAACAATGGATTTCAAAAATTCCTTTTGCATGCGATGCGCCGATGAATTTGCAATAACGTCACACGTCTGCATTACAATATCTCTGCCGGTTCATGAGCTATTGGGCTGAAGGTATCTGAACAGGGTTTTATGCAGCTCTGCCCGTTCGTGAGGTATCTTCGAAAAGCAGGAGGGCTGGGCGGATTTCGCCCCCTTCTTAGGTGCGGGTGTTATCGGGTGGGCAGTATGAATAGAGACAAAGTGCATCCTCCTGTGGCGTCGGAAAATGGTGTCCAATAAATGCGACAATCAGGCCACATCGTCTTTATTTCATTCCGAACATGACACACTTCATGTACTTGTGTAACATTTCCAGCCACATGGCATGTCTAGGTCTGTTTATGAAAGTATCATCAGACGGCACATCCGTGGGAATGCAAATAATGCTGGCCAAGGAGGAATAGCGCAGCAAATGTCTCCTCGTCCTCGCGGGCAGGTGGTAGCCCGGTCACCGGCGAGATCGGGATCTTCTCACTGGACAATTTGGAACATCGAACTATTACGACCGAGTAATCGTACAACAGGCCAGTATCGGATACCGGGAGAGAACAGAGGCACCGTAAGTGACTGAAACTCAGGCAAAGACCGAGATCACTGGGACCGCACCGGTTGCCACGCGGCCCAGTGAAGAACAGCGTGAACGTGGAGATGCTGGTGGAGGAGTCCCACTTCACGTGGAGATGCTGGTGGAGGAGTCCTACTTCACGTGGAGATACTGGTGGAGGAGTCCCACTTCACGTGGAGATGCTGGTGGAGGAGTCCCACTTCACGTGGAGATGCTGGTGGAGGAGTCCTACTTCACGTGGAGATGCTGGTGGAGGAGTCCCACTTCACGTGGAGATGCTGGTGGAGGAGTCCTACTTCAGATATGCCGGCAGTCAAATGCCGTCCAATTTCGGCTTCTACGCTTCAGCTGGTGGAGACGTCCCTTATCACACCAAGTTCCTGCCAAAACAAGTTCCCACGCAAGCTTCTCGTCTGGCTTGCCATGAGTTCAAGGTGGCTACCTCGGCTCGTCGTCTAGGGGCGCATCGATTGCACAGGTCATATAGCTACCTCGGCTCGTAGTTTAGAGTCGCATCGACTGCACAGGTCATATAGCTACCTCGGCTCGTAGTTTAGGGGCGCATCGACTGCATAGGTCATATAGCTACCTCAGCTCCTAGTTTTTTGGCGCTTTGACTGCACAGAACATATACCTACCTCGGCTCGTAGTTTTGGCGCGCATCGACTGCACAGATCATATAGCTACCTCGGCTCGAACTCCTACCTAGCAAGAGTAACGTGGCCGGCGAAGTGTACCGTCAGAAGTACCTGCAGAACGTTCTGTTCCCGTGTATCGAGTAACAGCAACCATATTGCAACATACTGTTTTGGCCAAGCCTAGCCAGCGCCCATTACGCCAGAGAAACCCTGGAACTTCTGGAGGAGGTGGGCTTTCCTGTGGCAGCACTTGACATGAATCCATTCTGTGCCTCCAGTTAGGGCCTATTGAGAACCTGTGGGGGATCATCAAGCAGGGATATCAGGGGGTGCAGGCCAAGACAGACATTCAGCTGAAGAGCAGAATCAAGGAAGTGATCTGGGAAACAGATCCAGATGTGTCGTGAAAGAAGATCGAGGGTGTCCGCGCGTGCGCCTGGCGGCCAACACGTGCATCGAATTGCAGACTCATATATACGCATACATATTTCTACATATATGAATGCTTACATTCAAGTGGGATCATGAGATAAAACTACGTAAGCAGCGGTGTGGGATGGAGGCACCGCTATATATTGATTGTGTCCCAATTTCCTCGCTCTGCCACCCCTCCTGTGAATGCCTAGTGTCTTTACATTCAGTCCAACGAATATATTAAGAGGATATTTAAGCTTCCCAAACGAATCTACCAGGAAGTCTAGCTCCTGGTAGCGGCGCTCTGGAGAGCAAACCATATAAGCCGGTAAGAAAAGTATATGACCCTCTCTCTTTGAACGCACAAAATACCCTGGGTGTAGAATATCGTTCTTCTCATTTGGCATTCGGTATACACCATAAGTCCCACATCGGTCCTATCTATTATTATATCCAAAATGGTAGGTCCGCGCTCCGTTCGATCTCAACGGTAAACTGTATGTGTTGGGTTGATGCTGTTCAGTGTGGTCACGAGTGGATTTAGACACACGTGATTTAGAGACGAGTGGATTCGCATGTATGTGGATATACATACATGCGAAACGTGCCCCTGCATGCATACAGGGCGCTGTAGATCGTAACAGATCTGCAATTTACGAATGCCGACCACGACTTCATGTGTATTCTGTTGGGTTGCCTTTTGCCATCGACACATTGGTCGTATTATATCGCTCGTCAGTCCGCGAGGAGCGATACGTGTCAGGTTCATTGATACTGAATTTAAGTAATATTGTGTGGTTTATAAATTTTGTATTATGTCACCCTGAAGAATCCCTGTGGCCGAAACGTTGGTGATTTGCAAGCTTCACAAAGCAGTTTTTTCACGATCCCACTTGTACATAACTTGTCCGAATATAATTCAACATGAATGCTTACATAGCTGTTTTAATAAGTGGAACAAGCAGTATGCTGCAAACATGACAGGCGCATTCAGTTGCGGTGGTGTACCTTTACAATTGTGCCCCTCGCGTATGTAGGAAATGAGGAAATCTGGTAGGCCAAGCTTTTTGTATGTTGATTAACCTTTCGCATGTTTCGGTGGTTCAGTGCGTTAGGGGCACCAACTTCCTGGCCATTTTGCGCCCATACTGAACTTGTATTATGCATTTTGTGGAATGACGCTGAACATCACACTGAGTTTGTCATCGAACACACGTAAGCCATGTGGCCGACTTCAGCACTGCAAGCCCAAACTACAAAGCTACCACTAGCCGGCCGCACATCACGTACCTATCTAAGTTTGGCTTACCAATTTAAATGCGTACATTGGACAATATTAGACACATATTCCTGGAATAGGAAGGTATTCGGCTTGGATGCAGAACGGGTTCTGATAGTGAGCCTTCAAGTCCTGTACCTTCACCTTTTTATACTTCTGCGGTAAAGCTCCGTTTCTCAGCTTCGAGTCAAGTTTAAACAAGAAATAAAATGGCAAGTGTTACTTCTACACCCCAATGTAATTACCATATTTATAATATTCTGCTTGTTTTTTCCATGGACTGGATGACTGGATGGCAGTCTTTTAATTAGCTTCTGGGAAGTTGGGACACATGAATTGATGTCACGGGGGCACGGAGCACGGTGTCAGTAGCCCACACTGATAATATGTGTGTACTTAATATTGGTAAACTGCGAGTAAAACTAGATAATTAGCTAACAAATATCTTGAAAGAAAGTATATATGTATACTCAGTCGGGGGCAGCAGATGCAGGGGGCACTGGGAGCATCAGTCGCCTTGTCAGTTAGGGAAGTATTTGGCATAGTGACCGCTGGATCAGGTTACCCGGTCAGAACACCCCGCCAGCTGGCGCGTCGCGGGGTCCGGCTCGGGCTTCCCGTGCCGCCCAGGCTGGCCACCGCACCGCACCGAGGCCTGTCGGGATACGATTGATCACTACCGGTGCTAGAGCAGCTAGGTGCAGCTGAAACTTACAGTACATATAGTCAAAGGATCGCTGATTTCATTGGGATTGGTCTCTGGTTGTGCGCTGTTGTGCGTTTTTTAAAACCTTATTTGAACTTGGAGGTACTAAAAAGTTGAACGACTATTGAAATGACTTATTGTTTGATACAAAATAGCAAATTGTGAATCGTGCTATGCCTTTTTGAATTGCTCATCGCATTGAGAATGTTCTCAGCTATCATTTCATATCTCACTTACCCAGGTTTTTAGAATGCATCTTACTTTTATCAGTCGTCGAACTCAGACAACATTTGTGTACATGCGCATCGTTTTTTTCCGCACGTAATGTTGTCCATGTTCATGGACTTGTTACTATATCAATTATTTTTAATATTCCTAAAAACTGATCAGGTGTGCTTCAAGCATTTGCTTATGCAATGACGCCACAAATATGGCATTAAAAAATAGTCGAGAAATGCATGTCTGGCCAGTTTTTTCCCTGAGTTATCACACTGTGCAGTGGCGCGGATCGCGCGAGGCCACACCAGTGGCCTCGCGCATTGGCGCCGGCGCCAGCACATCACGCGCCGGCGCCAATCCACAGACGCTGACACGCCACGCTTCGGTCGCAATCAAAAATGAAGATATCCAATCAGGGGACATCCACTCATACGGCGGTCGAACGAGGCGAGGTTAGGCAAGCGCGCTGCTCGTAACGCCTCGCGTGCCACCGACTTCCCGGCCTGCCTTCGTGACCGTAACGCAGTTGTTGTCACCTCACATGGTATATTGTCACCAAGCACCGGCATACATTGCACACAGCGGCCCACGCAGCGCAAACATTACAGACAAACTGTGCAGTGTTTAGGTGGTCGACGTCGGTGCCGCCGGCAGTTGCGTTACACTGCGTTCAGTGCTGGCCGGTATGCAGGAGCAGCCAATCACAACGGCCCGCTGGAAATTGCACACTCTGGCTTGCGTAACACGGCCGGCGAATGATGGTGGGAAGGTCAGTCATACAGCAGATAAACAGGGTGATAGGCACGCGTCTCACCGTGACGCAGCCGGTCACCACCAAATTACACATGGGGGAGCGCGAGCTTCTGATGACTGTGGGCATGTCAACTGGCTCGTCTGATCCTCCCCGACTTATGGTCCTGCTGACCTGGGGCGTGCATGTCCAGGAATATGCTCCGGCAACATGGCGAATACGACAAATGTGAGTAGTGCATGACAAAACATTTTTGTCATCGATGAATATGACAACATATTTTTGTCATCGATGAGCATGACGAAACATTTTTGCCATCGATGAGTTCAACATGGCAAGCAGAAAATATGATAAATAAGAAGAGAATGACACTTAGCCGTTCTATGAAAGCTACGACAAAATGATCGGCATTGGGATGGTGCGTTATGTTGGCCAAACGGCGTCGACTTCAATAACATGCAGCTCTTTAATTTGAGCTGATCTGGACAACTGAAGTGAGGAGTGCAATCTGGAGTGAACGGGCTTGAAGTTAAAAAATCACGTACACACATACATATACTTTTTATGAATCGCACCAGCAAGCGACAATGCAGCAAATCTGCAGCACTAAGCGAACGATTGTCTACACTTTGCGCGCCAGTGCAAATTCCTGGTGGCAACAAGAAAGAGCGCTGCACTGGCCCATGGTCGCACGTCAGTTCGAACACATGACGCCTATGACTCTCGCCTGTTAGGTTTGGCCGGCGATCGAACAGCGAGGGTCTCGGCCATCCGGACCGTGCCAGTGCATTAACGGCACACCAAGCTTTCGGCTAGAATTACGTCATTGAGCAGGAATTTATCGATCGGGTGGTGGACTAAGGGTCGATGCAACAAGCTCCGCTCACCCGGACCATATTGCCGTCAACCCCCCGAAGCAGACTTCCCAGTTCCACCAAAAGAATTCCAGTGTATCAGAACCACCATTGGGGAAACATGGAATAGTAACGACAGTTGAGTTTACGGGATACTCCAGCATACACCTATCTCGAATGGAAGCTGGCGCGATTTTAAGGAGCAGTATCATGCTAAGCAAAGATCGCTGCGTAAATGCTTACTTCATCACTGGATCCGGCCTTTCAGTTCGCTGGAAAAATTATAATCGGGAGTTTTAGCGTCTCGCCGAAGCATCTACGAGTGCATTTCGGTAGCACCATTTTCCCCTGATGGGCCATTTATCAGCTGACTATGGCAGCGAGTGAATTATGTGAGAGCGTGTACGAGGACGGGAGTAGCGTGTGCGGTCGGCCGCTCATACCAACCGAGATACCATTTGGTGTTTTCGGCGCCACTGTCGACACCATGGAGACGAAATATCATAGTTAAGTGGACTTTGTAACTGGCATTATGCCATGCCGCCTTTCAAGGGGATGAAAACAAATGGGAAAACATATTTTATTTGGAAAGGAAACACATCAGTTCCTTTAAATATATATATATATATATATATATATATATATATATATATATATATATATAAAAAAAAAGCAAACACCACGCACGCACACGCACGCACGCACGTACGCACGCACGTACGCACGCACGCACGCACGCACGCACGCACGCACGCACGCACGCACGCACGCACGCACGCACGCACGCACGCACGCACGCACGCACGTATATATATATATATATATATATATATATATATATATATATATATATATATATATATATATATATATATAACATACGAAACATACATTCAAAACATACGAAACTTCTCAACGCGTCGCTGGAACACCTACCCAGACGATAGCCTTGTCCTCGAGCCGGGTGGAGGTAGCCAGACGAGAAGCCTGTCCTCGGTGCGGCCAGCAGGGTGTAGGTGTGCAGGAGGACTTACCCAGATGACGACCTTGTCCTCGGTGCGGCCCGCCTTCTGACGCCACAGTGGCACCGTCTGGTTCTGGTTCGATATGAAGACGGCGTAGCAGAAGGGTAGCTCCTGTAGAAAATGGGTTTGCACGTGGCGGCACAACAGCCACACGTTCTCCTCACTGAAACGGAATAATGTACATCAGAACTTCGCAACGCAGCCACACATTCTCCTTACTAGGACGGACCAACGAATGTCACAATCTGGCGCAACAGTCACACATCCCCTTCACTGGCACGGACCAAATTTATACCAGAATACAGGAATGACACGGACCAATGGACGCCACAATACAGGAATGGCCAATGGACCTCAGAACTGGCACGTCGGCCACAGGCGGCGGTACAGCATCAGTTCCGGTGGGAGGCCGACCGCCCCAGGTGACCCGGAGTGGCGTGTGCTGTGCTTAGACGACGTAGGCGATGGCTAGCACTCCAACACCGTCGGGAGCGTCATAATGCACCACACGTATCGGATGTCTGCCACGCGATACTGCCCAGGCGAAAAATGCCACAGTGCACTGTGGCATTGCTACACAGTGGTTACACCACTGCAGTGGTGCAACCCATGCTAGAACACCAACTGTATATACAAGCAGTTAACGAGTGACGTCAAGCCAATAGCCACTGATAGATCAGGGAACGCCGCGGCCAAAGTTACACTTAGCAAACGACAGCAACGGTGAAACAAAAACATTTTACGTACTCTGAGTAGCCGAAAAAAAGCTATACAGACTAGATTGATCGGCACTGGTAGGCAAAAAGGCGTCTAGGAAAGGCAGACACAGCATGGATGGAGAAAAGGTGTTGTAGGTACTGTGAATGCAACACCAATCTTTGTACAATCAACGGCAACTTTCTCTTAATTTGAAGAGTCTAGGTCGCCTTGGGCAACGACTTTGTTTGATAACGCCAATTTTTCAACGTACAAAAGTGGTGCGAAATTTGCTAGTGCTCTTCCATGTATGGCTATCATTACATGGCTTTTCGGGGGGGATCCCTTTTACATCATATCAATTAAGTTATGATACGGATCTGAAATGATAGCCTAGCACCGTCTAAAACCAGGGAGCGTACCCTGGACCGTAGAAAATGTGCATGACCTTGACGGTAAACCAGGGAGCGTACCCCGGACTGTAGAAAATTTGCATGACCTTGACGGTAAACTTAATTTTGCCGAAATTAGCCTCAGAATGTCATTCTGAGCATCGTTGGAGAGCCAAATAACTAAGCGCCACGTACCATCACAGCTAAGTACTGTATCGGTGTTCCATTTTTATTAGAACGTAGGGGCTAATGACAGTTTGACGCCAGGTGTCAAGGTGGAAACACGTCGGTGTGGAGCTCCTGCTTACCAGATAAGTCGTTGCAGAACAGGGCAGTATACTAGGCTAAACTGTGGATAGGTATTTGGCAATTACTTCTGTGCATATATTTGCATAGTTTTTATATAATAAGTATTTTTTATAAGCAAATTAGACTGTTTCAACCTAGCGAGGCTGCCCAGCGCCATTTTGTCTTTAGATTATTGTCTGTTTTTGTCTAGTTTGTTAGTGTTTTCAGCTCTTTATTTAATTTTTGGCATTTGTTTCGCGAGTGATTTCTTCTTTCTTTAAAACCACACCGCATGTCAATTTTCTGCAGAGCGACCTTGTGTCAAGTGTTGACCTTGCCTATTGTGTTGTGTCAATTGTCTATTGTGTTAGGAATAGGTGGCTTGTGCTGTGTCTTTTGTGTGAGCTGCAAGTGCTTTTGACTTAAGTGCATTTTTAAAAACAGCAGTGGATTAGCTTGTAAGTGCTGCATAGTTAGGAACTTGCATACACCTAAGCTTCGTCAGTTATTTTTATCTGCTGTTATTTTGTATATCATTTTGTAGCAAGTTACTTTTCGATCTAAATCTAGGAATGAGCTGCAGCCTGTAGGATCCTAGTGAACAGAAGATTTCTAGTTGTAGCTCACAGGAGGGGCAGTTGTTTAAAGTCAGGGGTGGAGAATTTTGAGGCACGAGCCTAAGCAGGCGGTCAGTGAGTGGCAGGTGGCAGGTGGTAGGAGTGGGAGGCAGCCTAGTCGAGCAGCTCAGCAGGCAGGCATAGTAACATCGAATAGGTTCCAGGCATTGGAGGACTGCCCCCAGGATAGTAGCAAGGAGACAGTGCTGGTCGTAGGCGACTCTCGTGTGCGGCATTTAGATAGGGTGCTCTGTAAAGGTCGGAGAGCCAGGAGGTGCATCACCAGGCCTGGTGCCAAGGTCAAAGACCTGGTGCCAGTGGTGGCACAGGCCACCAGTGAGCACAAGTTTAGTGCAGTTGTAGTACAGGTAGGAGTAAATAGCATATGTCCTGCTAGGAGTGAGGACTACAGGGCCCTACTGGCCACCCTGAAGCAAAGCAATAGCAGTCATTGTGACTGCTATTCTGCCTAGGGCTGGAGTCTCCCCTGAGTGGAGCTCTAGGATACTGGCAGCCAATGCCAGGGTAGGTAGGCTATGCAATGAGTTAGGTTTGACCTTTGTTGACAAGTAGTGCAGGATTTATGGCTCATGGGACCTCTATCAGAGGGATGGCCTGCACTTCTCCGAGAAGGGGGTGCAAGTGTAAAGTATATGAGCATGTCCTTCAGGTAAACTAGACAATGGGGTGGGAAGGGAAGAAGTGGAATTGCCATCTTAGGGATATGCCAATAGTGACAGCACAGGTAATAGAACCTCACAGTCAGCAAATAGGGATAGCAGTAGTTCAAGGGGGCAGAGTGGTAGCTCATCCAGAGATGAAAGAGCTACTCAAAATGAAAAAGCCGAAGATGGTTATGGAACATTTTTAAGTGTATGATGCTTAATGCTCAGAGTATTCGATCCAAATTTGATGAGTTCAAGCGTTATGTTGCTGAGGAGGAACCAGATTTTGTTTGCATTACTGAGGCATGGGTCAGTGAGGGGTATTTTGGGGATAACTTGCAGGACTATGAGATACAGGGATACAATATGTGTTCATGCAATAGGGGTCCAGCAGTGAAAGGGGGTGGTGTAATGCTCTATGTGAATAGCTTATTCAGTTCTCAAAAAGTAGCAGATGGGGTAAAAAATATGTCCGTGGAGTCCATTTGGCTTGATGTTGCTGTGGGAAAAGGCAACAGGAATAAACTGAGGATAGGAGCTTTCGGAGGAAATGCCTTATTCTTGGTGACTTTAATCTAAAAGGATTTGAAAATGTTGGTGTTGGCTCCCAATCATGTAAACTGTTGAGCGGCTTTAAGTGCCATAGAACGGGAAGAAGAATTATCGAAATTAAATGCCTGTGAAATGTGGGAAAAGTTCAAATTTTACTTGAAGGAAATTCAAATTAGACATGTCCCCCAAAAGCAAAGGCGCAAAAGAAGGGTAGAAAATCCAGCATGGCTTACACCAGATTTGATAACAGCAATTAAGGCTAAGAAAGATGCATTTAGAGTATTTAGGGAAGCTTCAAATATTGAAAATCTAAGGTCGTATCAAAAAGCTAGAGACGCTGTGAAGCAGAAAATCAGAGCAGCAAAGCGAGCAAAAGAACTGGATTTGGCTAGGAACTGTAATGGGGACAGTAAAAAGTTCTTTAGTTTCTACAAGCTAAGTAAAGTTTCAAGCGCAATTGGTCCACTGGAAGTAGATGGGACTATATTGAGTGAGGATGGTGAGATGGTTGAGTAGCTGAGCAAGCAGTTTAAATCAGTGTTTACAGTGGAGGATGTGACTAATCTGCCAACCGTGAAGCACAGTTCAGTGACAGGTGATCAGATACACGATGTTGATTTAATTGATAGTGATGTTGTTTTCAATTATATCAGGAAAATAAAGCCAAACAAGGCAGCAGGACCTGATGAAATTTATGCTAGAGTATTGCGGGAAGCTGAAAAGGAACTGGCAATTCCACTTAGTATAATATGTTGTAGATCAGTTTCACAAAATGAAATTCCAACAGATTGGAAAAGGGCAAATGTAGTTCCTATTTTCAAGAAAGGAGAAAGAGGGGAAAGTTGAAAACTATAGGCCAGTAAGCCTCACATCCCTAGTCTGCAAGGTACTGGAATCAATTATCAAGTTTAGAATATTTAGCTTTCTGGAAGGAAACAGATTGATTCAAGATACTCAACATGGGTTTAGAAAATGGCGATCGTGTCTCACAAATCGCTTGGACTTATTGAATGTTGCTACAGAACAATTTGATCCGGGAAATCAGGTTCATGTAGCAGATCTCGACTTCAGTAAGGCCTTTGACAAGGTACCCCATAAACGGTTAATGATGCAGCTTCAGGTCCATGGTATTGCAGGTAGCATCCTAAAATGGATAGAGTTGTGGCTTTCAGATAGTCAGCAGAGAGTGATGCTAAATGGTATAAAATCATCATGGCAAAATGTTCTTAGTGGAGTCCCCCAGGGGTCAGTACTGGGGCCACTATTGTTTATTATATTTGTAGATAACATTGAAAGTGGCCTAAGCAGTAAGGTTTTGAAATTTTCTGATGATTTGAAGGTCCTTAGGGCAATAACAGGACACAATGAGCAGGTATTGCTGCAGAAAGACTTAGACGAGCTTGTGAAGTGGTGCGAAAAATGGCAAATGATATTTAATTTTGATAAATGCAAAATCATGCATGTAGGTAGGCAGCATATGAAGGCTCCATACTTGATGGGTGGCCAAGTACTATCTGTGACTCAGCAGAAGGACTTAGGTGTTATTTTGAACACAAAATTTGGGCATCAGAACAGACCAAAGAAGCCAGGAAGAAGGCACTAAGAATGCTTGGGGAAATAAATAGGAATGTATCATACAAAAGTGAGGAAGTCATCAGGAAGCTTTACTGTGCATATGTCAGGCCACATTTGGAATACTGTGTCCAAGCTTGGTCCCCTAGTTATGAAAAAGATTGTTGGCTTTTAGAGAGAGTACAAAAGAGGGCAACAAAAATGGTTAATGGTATAGGCAACCTGGCATATGAGGAAAGATTGAAGAAATTGAATATATTTTCACTTAGATATAGAAGGCTGAGAGGAGATCTCATCGAGGTCTTTAAATTTGTTCATGGTCAGGAACAGGGATATCTTTGGGAAATGTTTGAATTTAACAGAACTGATGCAATTAGAGGTCATCAATTAAAAATTGCAGTTAATCACAGCAGGACAAGGTTAAGACAGTCTTTCTTCACCAACAGGGTAGTAAAACACTCGAACCAGCTGCCAGAAACCCTTGTCAGTAGCAGTACACTTAACATCTTTAAAAACAGCACAGACAATCATTATCAGAATAGAGGGCTTGGTTTTCTGTATTTCAGGGAAGGTTGATAGACGGATTTGGTGGGCAACTAGTTCAGTGCCCAGAGTGCAACCAAGAAGGGCCCTTGTGGCTCATAGTTGCACTGATCTTTTATGTCTTCATGTTTATGTCTTTATGTCTAATTAAAATCGAGCATTCAGAGAGTGCGGAGAAGTGTCGAGACAGTACGGACAGAGTATCGCGACAGTGCGGACGGAGTATCGAGACAGTACGGAGTATCGAGGAAATACAGACGGGGTATCGAAACAGTACGGACAGAGTATCGAGACAGTACGGACGGAGTATCGAGACAGTACGGACGGAGCATCGCGACAGTACGGACGGAGTATCGAGACAGTACGGACGGAGTATCGAGACAGTAGGACGGAGCATCGAGACAGTACGGACCGAGTATCGAGACAGTACGGACGGAGCATCGCGACAGTACGGACGGAGTATCGAGACAGTACGGACGGAGTATCGAGACAGTACGGACGGAGCATCGCGACAGTACGGACGGAGTATCGAGACAGTACGGACGGAGTATCGAGACAGTACGGACGGAGTATCGAGACAGTACGGACGGAGCATCGCGACAGTACGGACGGAGTATCGAGACAGTACGGACGGAGTATCGAGACAGTACGGACGGAGCATCGCGACAGTACGGACGGAGTATCGAGACAGTACGGACGGAGTATTGAGACACTAGGGTGTACACTGATGACGTCGGCCGTTACTGCCAACGAAGCAGCACGAGCATCGCGAGTAGTGTTTCAACGCCAATTCCTCAGAGAGGAGATATTACATGATAAAATGGTGCTTACTAACAGTGCTAAATTAGCTGTGATATAGGGTGGAATATACCACTTTCTGAACAATGAATCCAGATCCCTCCAAACGACGTATCGACATCATGCTTTGTGGTGAGATTTATGAGGTCCTCATGTCTAATTTTTAATATTACCTTGTTGATAAGTATCATGCTTATACTCAGCATTGCGCGTTATGATGCACAAACAGGGATAAATTATTGATGAAATATGGTGAAATATGCCACTTTCGGAACATCCAATCGACATCCTTCTCCAAGAAGTACCGACATCCTGCTTCTTGATGCATACTTATGAAGTCTTCGCGAGTCCTTTCTAACAGTATCTTGTTCATAAGTACCATGGTCATGCTCGCAATAAGGGATGGTGATACACAAGCATTTCACAATGCAGTTGCATATAAAGGGATTACCTATAAGTGACATGGCATACAAGAACAAGTTTATTACATGGGTATTTTTTCCGCTCTATCCAGAATATAGCTCTTGCTAAATTATGAATATCAAAACCAATGATAAAGGTGCAGTCATAAGTAGGCATGCCATTGGCTCAAATTTGAGTCTGAAAGACATGAAAAGCATATTAAATGACATTAATTACATGGCAAATGTCTACATCCCACTGTGCTAGTTTCGACATCTCACGCCTAATGAAAAACCATTATTTTGACACTGTGCACAAACTATGCACAAATCCAGGTAAGAGAATTGCTTATGATGTGGTCTGTTATACAATATCAGTTGGCTAAGGATATATATTTTGCATCGTTATCGCTAAAATAGTTATCCCTAATTGGGTATCAAAGAATGAAAAAGGTAAACGTAGGAGTACGCTATTGGATCAAAATTGTGTTTGAGAAACTTATAAGTTATGTTGAGTGACATCGTTTCCATGGAGAATTTCGACATCCTGCTGCACTCTTTTCGACATCTCACACCTAACAAAAAACCATAATTTGAAGACTGCTCACTAATCAATATGCTTAAAGATGCATTCTACCTTCACACACAGGCCACTTCACCTCAATGCCCACATACAAGTATTGCATTTCCTTCGAAACGTCACAAGACGAGCTCTATCGGTAGCGCACTGTGTGCTTTCTTTGACCGAGTTGTCAAATGAGCTGCCCATTCCTCGAGCGAGACCGCGTCGCGGTTGCAAGTTCAGGCCCATACGGCTCTCGGATTCCGTGCGTGCGTGCGTGCGTGCGTGCGTGCGCGCGCGCACGCACGCACGCACGCACGCACGCACGCACGCACGCACGCACGCACGCACACGCACGCACGCACGCACACGCACGCACGCACACACACACGCACGCACACACGCACGCACACACAGGGTTAAAATATTGGTTTTTCGCTAAGTGTGAGATGTCGAAACGAGCACAGTAGGATGTCGAAATTTGACATCAAATTAGTGTCATTTAAAATGCTTTAGAGGTCTTTCAGACTCAAATTTTAACTGGTTAGGTACTTATGACTGTACCTTTATGATTTGTTTTCAGATTAATAATTTAGGAAAAACTGTATTTGAAATCGAGAGAATAATACCTATGCTATTAACTGGTATTGTATGCCATATCGCATTATAGGTAATCCCTTAAACTGAAATTGCTTTGCGAAATGTTCGTGTATCACCATTCCTTATCGGGAGCACGAACATGATATTATAAACGAGATACTGTCAGGAAGGAAACACGAGGACCTCATGAGCACGCATCAAGGATCCAGATGTCGATACGTCTTGGACAAGGATGTCGATTGAGTGTTCAGAAAGTGGTATAATCCACCCTATTTCACGATAATTTATCACTGCGCACGCACGCACGCACGCACACACACACACCGCCAACAGGAGTCCTGCAAGCGTTGGCTTATGACAGCGTGCCTGATGAGCAATTCTCCCGAACCTTCGGCTGGGCGACGTACACAAGCTATACATGCGCCCACACCATGTCAGCCGTCTCATGAACCTGAAGGGTCACAGCTTACTGGCCCTCGTCAGCTGTGCACCAAGCAGGTCATTTTACTGCGAACTCCCACATAATTTACCATGTTCACCTTTTGATGCACTTACTGGTAGTCAGAGCGGGCCGATCCAAATTTTCCATGGGGTGAAGACAACAAGGCGACAATGGTACACCGATGTGCTGCTTGTGGCCTGTATAAGACTATTTTCCATTTTCTTTGCATTTGATACGGCAGTGTTTTCCTGACTTTCATGCGATCCTTTTCACAATCCCCTGCAATTTTATATCAGGGATGGCTTCCGGGAAAGTATATAAATGCGAAGTATAGAGGGAACCAATATCGAAAGCAAAATATTGAAGGTTCAAAATATCAAATTCGCAAACAATCGCCAACGCGAAGCAGCGAATCGCAAGAGTCGAATGCGCAGCATATCGAAGACGCAAAATGTCGAATCGCAAAATATCGAAGGCACAAAATAACTAACACGTAAATATCGAATTGCAGCATATCTAATGCATAAAATATAGAACACGCAAAATGTCGAGAAAAACATTCCGCCGCCCTGCCCGGTAAACCACATCATGTCATCTGCCTCGCTTCCATCCTCCCTCACCCATTCAACTGTTTGAAAATCTGCACTTACTTACTGCACTATGAAGTTTTTGAATGACAGTAGCATACATTAAATTTAAATAACAGTGGTGAAACATCCGTATTTGCCAATGACACAATTGGTTTATGACTTCCAACCAATATGTGGGAACGGACTGGATGATGATTGTTTCAATCTGATTTTGTCTGCTTGTTGGTGATGCTCTTTCCAACATGCTGCGAAGTTGTACCGATGTGGACTCCTTTCATAGCTAACAGTATTTAGAAGTGAGAAATCACCTAATTCAATCCCGATGAGTTGCTTGGCCCAACATCTTGTATATTTATCCCCTTCCCACTCCCAATGTGTGCCTTGTCACCGCCCCAAACCCCGCTCAACCTTGAACCATTGAATTTGGAGCCGTAAATGCATACCTTGTATGGTAAGTTCCACAAAGATATACAAAGATATCACCATTTGGTAAAATGAAGCATTTTCGTCTCGACAAACAGCAGTGGACAGGGAACAGAGGTGGAAAATCAGGCTTTCACAAAACTGAACTTCGTGTTTCACCCAAAATCAAAATTAGTCTCCATTTTCCAACTTAGCCAGAGGAATCCTTTTGCATAGGTACTTTGGGAATGGCTCAAGCCAACCCTACTTTCTCTTGAGTCAATCCAATGAGGATTTAACTCATCCAAGTGGTTCTGAAGTACAAAATAAGCATGAGAACACCAGTACACTTTGCATTCCATATGCATGTATCTGGATAATGTTAATTATTGGTCATTTAAATGGCCTCTTTGGCTACCATTATTGGGCTGGTATCTTCACGAACATTACCACCTTTGTCAATGTCAATTCCACACAATCTCCCCCCCCCCCCCCAAAGTCGTGAGCTCTCTGTGACAACAAAACATGCACGGTTAACACATCTGACCATACCATTAAGTTGTGCACAGCATTAGCGACTCGACTCAAGAATGTGAGCAGTCATGCATGCGTGTGCTTTGCTTACACACAATATAGGTGGATCAAAACAATGGGAAGCTACCATTGCATTCATAGTCCGAAAAAAAACTCTCCGCGCCCCCGTGATGAAGCCGAGCTGTATTTGTGATTAAAAAACATACTTTCAATGCGACCCATTAATATTTTTCCGAAATGGAGTACATATATTTAGCTATATTGTTAACTACAATGATCAATGAACAATGACACAATCAATTGAGTGTAGCAGAGGGCTGAATTCAGGCTATGCATCGCAATCGATTAATACGTAACGTATCACTATCCACACGGACGTATCTGTCTTTCCGCTCCTCCTATACGCTTCCCCAGGTCGATACGTGACCCGTCTCGAGAAGTGCTGGAAGGTGGCCATATAGCTACCCTCAGCCCGGCGGCCGGGTCGGCCCTTCGATTGGGGGGGAGGGTTATTGGGGTTTAGGGGCGCATCGACTGCAAAGGTCATGCATCGGTCGGCCCTTCGAAGCATGGTCAGCACGTTGAACGTGGGTCATACAATTTCCAGTTGAATTGAGATTGATCCAGCGGCTGAGCCACGAATTATCGACGGTGCGGATGGCGTTTCCAAAAAAGGGCCTTGGGGACAAAATGAGGGTCCTGAAGTGATCCACCCAAAAAGTAACTTTTGTGGCCAAATGCCCAAAGGGTTGATGGGACACCACAGTTCCTTGAAACGGAAATGTGTCTGCATGGGTTATTTCTCCATTTCATTAGAAAACGTTTTAAAAAAACTGTAAACGAAAAACTGGGCGCCTTGAGGCCAATCCCTTTGCTAAATACCTGGATGGCGTCCCCTGCTTGGTATTTGTGACAAGAAGTATTTTCTAGCAACTTCTAGTAACTTCAAGGAAATATGAATCCTGAACGTAGGAGCAATCAATCGGCTAAACAAAATTAAGTAAGACCGCGACGGTTCGTCCCATTTCCGAAGTCGGCAGGGGCCTTACTAAATTGCAGAGATGCCGAATGTGGCTTGTAGTGGACCGCCACAGGCCTGAAAGGGGTCGCATAAAGTAGATGTTACTTTCCCATAGGGTCATGTAGAGTCGCAGGGCGGACGCTTTACCACAAACGGACTATCTAGATCGAGTAGGAGAGGATTGTCTTATCTGTATGTCGCAGCGCGGAAGGGAGTTAATCTAACCCTCTTGCGGGTTTTCAGGTTAATTTGGAAAACACCGGAGATATCAACTTGGACCTTGGTGAATGTGCACGAAATTCACCAGCACGTCGCTTTATGTCACACTCGATCCGAAATCATGCCCGGCTCGTTAGGGCAGTTCAAAGTCAGGTGATTCGTGCAGCCGCAGATCATTCTCAGACATATTTTAAAGTATTTATGAGCAAGCACCTAGTCAAGATAGAGGCAAATATTGAATGTGTATTTAGGCGATCGATCACAAAATGCACGAATAGTTGCATCACCTTGTAACCTGAGGCGCTGACTGATGATAAGTTCAAGCCAAAATTAAAATTGTTCAAGATGTTGGCATCATTGGACATTGCATTTTTTCCGATTTCGAAGAATTTACCTAAAATAAAGTTTTGAGAACACCAGAATACGTCTGATAGAGTGCAGCACCATCTATACGCATACCAACGTTGAAGCTGATACCTTATCAGGCGTCTTTCAGATGACCAAAATCTACCCCAGTAGATCTTTAGCGTACTCAGGCCGCAAGACGCTGGAGCGGCCGGCGACACCGGAACGGACGGCAAAGGAGAAGAGGAAAATATGCACCGAAGTCACTGTATGAGCTTACGGAAGGGACTATGTGATGGCGTTGATCGCTCTTCTTTATCTCATCCAGAACACAAGTTAGTGGGTGTGAAATTATCCTCATCTCCTCGTACTGCATGGAGTATAAAATCTTGCCGTTCCGCGCCAGATGAACCGCGACCTACCGGGGAATTTTGCTTCCATATTTTCCCCTCCAATTTTGTTCCGATATTTCCCAAACAAATAATCGGAGCAGCCCAGTTCCGATATCTGTAGACTGATTCATTTTTCACATTTCCGCGCAAGAATTCCTTACGGGTCACCTCAGGTCGCGATACTATGACGTCATAAGTACCTGAAGGTCGGTTCATTGGCCTGGACGACCATGCCTACATTTGAGGTTTCTTCTTTGTTGTTGGGATTTTCAAAGAATGCACTTCTACAGGTTACTGCAGCCTGACGAAATAGGTTGAGGCGTTTTCTGATGCATGAATAAGTGGTCTGACATGAAATAAAATTGGAGGCGCGATAGCTCAGTCGGTAGGCCGTTGGGCTCTTGATCGTATGATTGTGTGCTTGAATCCTACAACCGGCGGGATTACCGAGTCCACCCGCGACCAATTGGCGTGAGGGGTTAGCAACGCTATGCGACCGAGCAGTTGAATCGTTGCAAAACCCCAAGGTTCTTCTTCTGACCTGAAATGGGCGGACTGAATTCGGAGGGTGGTGGACGCACGGACTACATGATATACCTAGAAATAAGCACTTCGGAGGGAACAGCCTGCGCTTAAAGGTACATTTACACCAGCATCGCACCCCCTCCCCGACGACTGCACTGATTATAATACCGTAGACCAAAACAAAGATATTGGTAAGGAAGCGTAGCCTTCAGTTACGCCAAGACACACATGAAGGCCCAGCCCTGAAGCAGAGGCTATTGAGGCTTCTCCCACTTACCAGTAATGTAGGGTGTGCGTGCATTCCTTGGCTGGCGGCAGGATGGCTTTAACCTTCTGTCGCTGGGGGCTATCGGTTGCCATCGCTGAGGTCAAATCGAGGCGAGCCGATCTGAAAACGGCAGTGGCTCAGCATTAGGATCCGTTCCGGACCGGCCGACCAACGCCACGCGCGAACATCGAGCCAACGCCAACTGGAAAAGGTCTGCTGGTAGCCTTATTAATGGTCTGGAAGGCAGCGAGTCTCTATAGCGTCCGAGCATAGCCGGATAGCGTGATTAACATCAGACCATAGCCGGATAGCGTGATGGAATAGGCCGTGATGGCGATTGGTGTGTAGCACGGCCACGCTGATTAACCACCTGGATTGCATCAATAATGCGTGCATGGCCTACGGGCTCAATGCAACAGGGCATCACTACTGGGTTATGGTGCATGGCTGGTGGTGGTAGATTGGTGCTTTAGGACGCGCCGACTACCTGGGTAATCAAAACAAAAATGCCGGCAAATTCGTGCCATACATCATGAATCTCAATTGCGTATACGCAATTAGGATAAAGCAAAAGTGCATGCCCTTATGACTACACCGATTAATTGTGATACGCGGGAGGGGAAGAACGTGCGCATGTACATAATATGTACATATGCGCATAAGGGCACGAGGAGCCTCCGTCCAATTACGGCAACAGTATAAGTTATCCAGCCATATCGCAAGTGTATACGTCAGGGCTACAAAGCTTAACCCAACACTCACTACGGCACTTGGCCACTTACAGCGCGCAATGGGAGAGCATATGAGCCCATACAGTCAACTACAAGGAAGTTCAGATACTAATTTAGCCACCGCTCAGGTACCCATAGCGTCCTGTTGGCAGTGGGTTACCCACCCTCTATCGATCCTAGCAGATTAATTTTCACCAATATGGCAGCGAATGGGCAGCATGACCCAATCTGACCTTCATCGCTGCAAATTAAGAATAGAGGAAGTGGAAACCGTAAAGAATATTCAACAAACCTAATTTATTTATTGATATGTCGCTTGTTGATCCAGAGGAAACTGGATTGTGTCAATACACTTCAAAAACATCCTTTAACGATTACCACGACATTTATATAGATACATTTCCCTTATTATATGTATTATTTCCCCAAGGACGACCACTGCATGTCGGCGAGATTAGCCAGCATGACACCAATGGCCGCAATGCTGGTCAACGAGCCCACCATTGCTATTCTGTTTCTGCAGATCCTACGTGTCTGCAGAACATGTCCAGCATGGATGAGTGTAGGACGTACAGAGCTCCTACATGGATGAGTGTGGGACGCACAGAGCTCCTACATGGATGAGTGTGGGACGCACAGAGCTCCTACATGGATGAGTGTGGGACGCACAGAGCTCCTACATGGATGAGTGTGGGACGTACAGAGGACCTGCATATATGGGTGTAGGACGCACAGAGCTCCTACATGGATGAGTGTGGGACGCACAGAGCTCCTACATGGATGAGTGTGGGACGCACAGAGCTCCTACATGGATGAGTGTGGGACGCACAGAGCTCCTACATGGATGAGTGTGGGACGTACAGAGCTCCTACATGGATGAGTGTGGGACGTACAGAGGACCTGCATATATGGGTGTAGGACGCACAGAGCTCCTACACGGATGAGTGTGGGACGCACAGAGCTCCTACATGGATGAGTGTGGGACGCACAGAGCTCCTACATGGATGAGTGTGGGACGTACAGAGGACCTGCATATATGGGTGTAGGACGCACAGAGCTCCTACATGGATGAGTGTGGGACGCACAGAGCTCCTACATGGATGAGTGTGGGACGCACAGAGCTCCTACATGGATGAGTATGGGACGCACAGAGGACCTGCATATATGGGTGTAGGACGCACAGAGCTCCTACATGGATGAGTGTGGGACGTACAGAGGACCTGCATATATGGGTGTAGGACGCACAGAGCTCCTACATGGATGAGTGTGGGACGTACAGAGGACCTGCATATATGGGTGTAGGACGCACAGAGCTCCTACATGGATGAGTGTGGGACGCACAGAGGACCTGCATATATGGGTGTAGGACGCACAGAGCTCCTACATGGATGAGTGTGGGACGTACAGAGGACCTGCATATATTGGTGTAGGACGCACAGAGCTCCTACATGGATGAGTGTGGGACGTACAGAGGACCTGCATATATGGGTGTAGGACGCACAGAGCTCCTACATGGATGAGTGTGGGACGTACAGAGGACCTGCATATATGGGTGTAGGACGCACAGAGCTCCTACATGGATGAGTGTGGGACGTACAGAGGACCTGCATATATGGGTGTAGGACGCACAGAGCTCCTACATGGATGAGTGTAGGACGCACAGAGCTCCTACATGGATGAGTGTGGGACGTACAGAGGACCTTGATTGATTATTTGATTGATTATTTGGGCTTAAGGGCGCGCCGACTACATGGAGGACCTGCATATATGGGTGTAGGACGCACAGAGCTCCTACATGGATGAGTGTGGGACGTACAGAGGACCTGCATATATGGGTGTAGGACGCACAGAGCTCCTACATGGATGAGTGTGGGACGTACAGAGGACCTGCATATATGGGTGTAGGACGCACAGAGCTCCTACATGGATGAGTGTGGGACGTACAGAGGACCTGCATATATGGGTGTAGGACGCACAGAGCTCCTACATGGATGAGTGTGGGACGCACAGAGGACCTGCATATATGGGTGTAGGACGCACAGAGCTCCTACATGGATGAGTGTGGGACGTACAGAGGACCTGCATATATGGGTGTAGGACGCACAGAGCTCCTACATGGATGAGTGTAGGACGCACAGAGCTCCTACATGGATGAGTGTGGGACGTACAGAGGACCTGCATATATGGGTGTAGGACGCACAGAGCTCCTACATGGATGAGTGTGGGACGCACAGAGCTCCTACATGGATGAGTGTGGGACGCACAGAGCTCCTACATGGATGAGTGTGGGACGCACAGAGCTCCTACATGGATGAGTGTGGGACGTACAGAGGACCTGCATATATGGGTGTAGGACGCACAGAGCTCCTACATGGATGAGTGTGGGACGCACAGAGCTCCTACATGGATGAGTGTGGGACGCACAGAGCTCCTACATGGATGAGTGTGGGACGCACAGAGCTCCTACATGGATGAGTGTGGGACGCACAGAGCTCCTACATGGATGAGTGTGGGACGTACAGAGGACCTGCATATATGGGTGTAGGACGCACACAGCTCCTACATGGATGAGTGTGGGACGCACAGAGCTCCTATATGGATGAGTGTGGGACGCACAGAGCTCCTACATGGATGAGTGTGGGACGTACAGAGGACCTGCATATATGGGTGTAGGACGCACAGAGCTCCTACATGGATGAGTGTGGGACGCACAGAGCTCCTACATGGATGAGTGTGGGACGTACAGAGGACCTGCATATATGGGTGTAGGACGCACAGAGCTCCTACATGGATGAGTGTGGGACGCACAGAGCTCCTACATGGATGAGTGTGGGACGCACAGAGGTCCTACATGGATGAGTGTGGGACGCACAGAGCTCCTACATGGATGAGTGTGGGACGCACAGAACTCCTACATGGATGAGTGTGGGACGTACAGAGGACCTGCATATATGGGTGTAGGACGCACAGAGCTCCTACATGGATGAGTGTGGGACGCACAGAGCTCCTACATGGATGAGTGTGGGACGCACAGAGCTCCTACATGGATGAGTGTGGGACGCACAGAGCACATGGTCCAGTCAGTCAGCATCAATAGTCCACGAGATCTAGCTTGTCAAGATCAGGAGTCCTCTGTGACCCAGTCTATCAATATCAAAAGATTGCGGGGGCTTAGTTTGTCAAAATCTGAAGTCCAGTGTAACTCAGTCAGTCTGCATCAATAGTCCACCGAGGGCTTTGTTTACTAGTGTCAGAAGTCCACTGTGTCCCTGTTTATCAGTACCAAGAGTACTCGGGGGCAGTGTCTCCAGGTGATCAAATGACAGCGTAATTAGAATTTGGTGCGCCATATGACCGTTCCCGTAGCATGAACTGTTGCTTCACTGCATCTCTGATTCCCATACGGATGTTTGCTGCACACATGACGTCAAGACACTCCTTCAGTTATAAATTATTCGTGAAATAGGGTGGAATATACCACTTTCTGAGCACTGAATAGACATCCTTTCCAAGGACGTATCGGCATCGTACTTGTTGATGTGTGCTTATGAAGTCTCCATGATTCGTTCCTAAGACTATTTTGTGTACAAGTAGCATGCTTATGCTCCCCATGACGGATTGATTACGCAAGCATCTAGCGACAATTCCAGATGCAGAGATTGTCTATGATGTGGTGTGTTAAACAATGTGATCTGCTGATAACATGGCATTGCAATCATTAACGTTAACATAGGTATCCATATATATTCATATATTAGGTGTATCAAAATTAAACGAAAAGCATGCACTCGTGAGCACACTTTTGGCCCAAATGAAGCTTGAAGCACTGAAACGATATTTTAATTGGCATGATTCCAAGGCAGATTTCTACATCCTGCTGTACTCGTTTCGACATATCACACCTAATGAGAAACCATTATTTTAACACTGCACTCCTTTGTAATGCTGCCCGATTAAATTCGACTGGACATTATACACTTAGCCTCATCGCCAAGAACAATGAAGAAAACAAACCCAAATATATACATACACATACATATATATATATATATATATATACATATATATATATATATATATATATATATATATATATATATATATATATATATATATATATATATATATATATATATATATATATATATATATATATATATATATATCGGGTACAATGAAAACAACGCGACATTCGTGACGCCATTACGCCGGAATTTCCCAGAATATTGTGACAATTCCCAAGGTGTTTAGGGCGCCAGATTCCATGTTTACCCTCAAAATTTTGTTTGGACGAACTTCGAAATCGACGTCGTTTGTAACGATTTGGTTATCAAAGCTAAATTATAAATATAGATGAATTACAGAATAAAATGAATGGCATTGTGCCTGAGCTAACAACATGGTTCAAAGCAAATAGGTTATCTCTAAATGTAACAAAGACAAATTATCAAATATATTCTGGAACTCCCAGCAATGACATAGATATAGTGATCAATTTGGCAAAAGTGAACAGAAAACAACAAATCAAGTATCTTGGCATAGTGCTTGATGAAAAATTGACTTGGCATGGGCACATTGATTATGTCACAGCCATCATTTGTAGAAACTTGGGTATTATGGGGAGGGCAAAATATTTCATTACAAGTCGAGAACTGAAGTACTTATATAACTCTTTAATCCTTCCCTATATAAATTACTGTGCGGTGATTTGGGGTAATAATTATCCCACAAGATTAGACCAAATTATAAAATCCCAGAAACGTGCATTACGGATTATTGATTATAAGCATTATACATATCCTACTAATGAGTTATTTATCAAGTACAACATATTGAAGTTCACTGATATGGTGCAGGAACAAAACATATTAATACTGCACAAATTTGTACATGATACATTGCCATGTGCTATGGCTGACTTCTTTCAATATGCAACACCTACTAATACAAGAATCATTCAACATTTCTCTATACCATTTACTTATCGACAATATAGGCTGTTTGCTATTACATACTCTGCACCAAAATCCTGGAATAGTGTAATTTGCCAAATATTTCCCAGAATAGAACAGGTGCCAAGGAAAAAAATGTGCTAAAGAAATGCCTTAGACATTACTTTATGGAATTATACATATCAAACGAGAACTGAAGACTGAATCTAGTTCATGTAACTCATATAGATAACTTTTAAAAATTATACCTTGCCATAGAGAACGTCACTGTTAATATAAGGCAACACAGAAAAGTATGATATGCGTGAATGAATGGGTTTTTTTGTTTTTGTTTCGTTCTGTTTTTTGTTTCTTTTTTGTGATGGAGGATTCTGTTAGGTTCGTATTCACCCATGCATATTCTGCATGAGTTATCTTCGTCTGAATGCTTTCATCTTTTCTGTACTCCCCTAACATTTCAACTTGTCACCCTGGGAATTCCGTGGGCGCTACTAGCTTGATACCTGCCCATGGTTTTCCCGGGGTCTCATTTCCTTTCTACTAATTGGTGGTAGTCTATCTGCAAAAAGAAAAAGAAAATACAGAAGGGATGGTAATAGTATTGGTATAATCACATTCTGTTGTATCTCTTGCTTGCATCCCGAGGCACCCGTGGGTTGGCTGTCCTGATCTATGGGCAGCTCACCTAGGGAAGCCCCACACTGAAAGACCCAATGAAGGTGCATACAGCCAAATTAGGATAGGCTGATGCTGCATCTGATATGGGGACGACAATTTAAAAAAAAAAAAAAAAAATAAATATTAAAAAAGACGACGCAGTTTGATCTGCTTTCATTTACCTAACATATGTACCACTGTGCAGCATAGTGTCCCATATGGCATGTCCACATGCACAGTGTCCCAAGAACGTCAATAATGAAGTCACATGAAGGTTGTGAAAATGATCTTTCCGGGCACAGCCTACGTGCACTGTGACAGCAAAGAGTAGCTTGCAATAGGTGTTCGGCTGTACATCCATATAAATGATGCCCTGCAGGTCGAAAGAAAGCATAATTGTACTTCTTGATGTGGTGTTAGCATGGTCCAATATGGTCAGACTGCATCGTTGTCATGTTTGTTGGCATTCAGTACGTGTTATAAGTAACCACCAGATGTTCTGAAGTAAAATTACGCCGTTACACAAAAATAAGCCACGACACTATGGTGATCAAAAAATGTTCAACACTTGTTAAGGAAGCTACAAGAGCTGTATTGGAGAGCTACAAATGTGCTATGCAAACCGTGACAAAAACGCGCGTGCTTGCATTACGGTAGGGATTCGACTGTGCGTCCATGTACATGATGCCTACATGTAGAATGAAGGCATAATTGTAATTATTGTTGTGAGGCCAGCATGATCAGATGTTTCGATGACCAGACCACCAGATCTTCCGAAGTAAAATTACGTCGTCACGCGTATATAAGGCTATGGATGACCTATCGGTAATGGGCGACCTTGACATTTGTGAAGTTTATTAAGGCAAACTATAAGACTTACATCAATAAGTTTTCAATAATTTTGTTAAGCAAGCGTTTTATATCATCCTGTTTTATTTCATTGTTCGCTCCCCGTAGTTTTCCAATGGGAAAAACATACTTGAAATCCGTCCGCTCCGAAAATCGCAGTCAATCGCACCATGAGGAACGGACGCCTATATGGGATATTTAAAGGCAAAACGCATTGTTTTGTATGGCAGCCAAATCACGTCCTTTTGTATTCCTGCCATCAACTTGATCAATTTCAATGGGCTAGGGATCACAGAAGGCCACGAGGTCACGAGGTCATGGAGTCACGAGGTGAAGCGTGAGAAATGTTGATATTTTATCACGGATATGTTTTCTTTAATCATTTTTGATCAAAGATGCATAATATGTCACACTTCCTCTTCATTATCGATGACATATCTATCGCCAAATATACCTTTGTTGTATGACCTCAAAATACTGCCGGAAGCTATAACTCCGAAACCATTGGTCGGATCGGGCTAAAACTTGTTCAGGCGTGTTCAGAGCATAAGACTACCCTGTACACCAATTTTTGTCCAAATACAAATTCAGTGGGTGTACAATTGGAAAATAGTTCGTCGATCTATCGTGGAGCGCACCAGTTGCAGCGGTCAATTGTATCCCGGCAGGCCGCGGTGCGGTGCGGTGGCCGGCACGGCCAGCACGGGGAAGCCTGAGCCGGACGTCGCGACGCGCCGGCTGGCGATGTGTTTTGATCGGGTAACCTGATCCAACGATCGTCATGCAAAAAAATGTTCCCTAACTGATGAGACGACTGAATCGAGATAGTTCACGTACTGAGCGTTTCCCTTCGCGGGGGAGCTGTCCTCGCCTGTACGGGTCGAATCAGTGTGGTTGGAATTTGCGTACAGTGAACAAGGAGGTGCGCGTCAGCAGATAGGAATTAGTGGACTTGTTATCCAGTGCAGTGCAAACCAGTGCAAAAGTGTTTGGGTGTGGCAACTATTATGATCATGTGCTTCATTATAGTTTGCAGTTGGTTAATAAGACGAAAGTTAAGGAGGGTGCGTTTAACGACGGGAATAAGGCTCGACGTGCCTTCAAAGACTAAGCTGCATTCAGCGAGATCACTGGGATCGACGATGGTCTCGTCGTTCGTCTCTGTGATTATCAGCTGCTCTGCAAAATTACGAGCCCGTGGATACAAACCGGTGCGACAGATACGCCATGGATGGTTCAGCTGAATGCATGGTTCTACATGCTTGCCACCGTGCACAAACTCCTGAGCCACGGTGCTGACTCCAGAGCCACCCAAAATTTTCCCTCTCCTCATCCGGTATTACAAAGTACAAATATAACCCTGATTGGGGCCAAACAATAATTGGATATGGGTGGGGGCGGGCGTACAATTGGCTAGATTTAAGGCAACAGAAAGCAATGTTGCTCCTTAATAAGCCATACATGGATGCAACCATATGGATCAGTGTTCATATGCCAAATGCCATAATGATGATAATGCCAAAGAAGCTTACCAGGATGTAAAAAGGTTTTCCATATTACCTGAAATTTGCAACCAAAGGAAAAAGTATGAATACAGAAAACATCTGCAGGCACTGCATCTGCTTCTCCAAATACAAACCTCTAGCAACTTGGAATAGGTCATCTGCCTCCATTTAGGTATGGGACTTAGGTAAATGTGCATAAGTAGTGCCACATACATTTCCAAGCTTAATTTTCATATGATTTGAGTGCACTTCATATTCAATTTTTGGGGAAAAAAGTCATCTTCTTAGACATCAGTACTTCATGTTGAGTTACTTGTATCTCATTAATATGTCCTTTCACAAGAAACCAATATCAAGCTCACTCAAATAGTAATTAAACATACCAGAAAAACATATTTTGACAAGACAAAGGACCTACCCTATAGATAATAGATTGCCTACAACCTGCAGATGATGGATTGCCTGAAGCCTACAGATGTTGGATCATCTAGTCTATATATGTTAGATCACCTAAAACTGGACCTAGAATATTATGTATTTGTTCACTTCACACCTGATATGGCATTTCAATGGACAAAAATATATTGCAGAAAAACATTTCTGAACATGATCAAGATGATGAACTTTACCAAGCCTAGCTTAACCTGTTTTGAAGAAGAAAGAGCATTCCCTTTGTCAGAAACTTCACAAAAAATTGAAATTGTGTTCAATGTAAAAGAAAAGCCTAACCTCACCAAACCTGACACCTTTATTTGCTTCATGGAGGCAAAATATGTGTACAACTTCCATCATTGATACCTTAAAGTGCAACAATAACTGCTAGGTTAGGCTGGGTTGGGTTAGGTTTTTAAAGATAGGAAATATTGAGAGAAAAATTGTTTGTAACTTTTCCTTTAAAAATTGGTGCATGGATGCTGGTTTGAAATGCCGAATTGGTTTATATCTAGTGCTGCCAACAATGGTAAAAACACAAATAGTTATAATCCAGCTACAAATACACATTAAGGTACCAGATTAGACTGCAGAAGTGCTATCAAGCAAACAAGATGGTTAGGTTTGGTGGTAATGTATGCTTTAAGGTACTTTTTGAATTCTTGGAATTTTCCCAATGTGATGTTTACAAACATAGTTAGCATGATGTGACTGCTCATTTCCTCAGTAATCTTCAAGTATTACCAGACCAACAAAACCCTACAACAACAAAAAAAAAACTTACAACAAAACCCTAACCAAAACAAACTTCACCACACCTAACCCCTTTGTATGCTTCATGAAGATAAAATGTGTGTACAACTTGTCTCATGGTTCCCTTCAACTACAATTTTAAACCACCTAGCCTAACCTAACCTCCCACTGCTGGGTTCATTCAGTGCACCCAGCCAGATATTTTTTCTCCATACTTTGAATGACATCAACAGCTGACTGGCAGTCAGCTGATGGTGACTTAGATACCTTGTTGATATAAAGAAAGTGTACAAAATAATACTTGAAGATTACCCACTTCCTCTTCAGATATAATCAGCACAGCTTCGTCTCTCATAACTCACAGCAGAGATGTGGTTTCCTTTCACTGTTGGTTTCAGTACAAGGCTAGCCATACGAAAAACAAACAAAAATACTTCACACTTCACCCTCAGCTCAGAGTGTACCTACCTACTCAGCCAATTCCCTACTTAATACGAACCCACCTCTGCTACTACACATGATTGGTTATTGGTTTTACAACACGTTGACCATTGAGTGATATAGCGTCGCCAATCTCTCACACCAATTGGTTGCGGGCGAAGAGTAGTACTACTGCACATGACAGTCAGATGTGATAGTGGTGTGCAATGCAAAGGATCAGTCAAGGTTTTGTGTTGGAGGCATGGCACTGTTAACAATGTGTGCAAAGTTGCCAATGGTTATGACATCATACAAAAATACCTTGCATTGATTCACAGACAGATTTCAGAACAGAAAACACTAACACAGCCAATTCTGGTCAGTGGCCTCAAGGATTTTGGAGGATGTCCCTCCAAATTGTCAAATTTCCCACTATATGGGTAGCGGAAATGCAGGTTTCCAGAGATGCAGCTCCAGTTGGTTTACTGACCACAAAAATGAACAAGCTATCCATATTCAAACGGTTCCTTTCAATGAAAAACCTCCAACCACTTGAAAAGTGCAACTTTAATACATATAATTATTTTGTAGTGGTGTGCCATATTCCGAACACAAAAAATATAGTTGTGCAGGACTACCTACCTACCTCACTGTAGCTGTTGTGGTACAAGTTATTAGTAGCTGCTAAAAACACTGATGTAATTACAAAAACATCAGAGGTACCTTACAGTTTTCTTAAGCCCACCACTCTTGGAAGCATAAAATGGTAGCTGCAGACTTTCTTGGCTCTAGACCAACACAAAGAATTGGTAGAACTATGCAATCATATTTCAGGAGAGAAAGGTCCATAACTTATGAATACCACATTCTTTTGTATTTACGACTTGAATATGACATGGGAGATGTCCAAAGGTAGGTGTTCAGGAAACGGAACGTGTTCAGATACCACCGCTTCTCCTACCTTAAAGCATAATATTTACTGCTTTGGTTGGTTTGTTTAGGTTAGGTTAGATTTTAAGTTGAGAAAAAAAATCATTAAAAAATTAGGGACATGCTTTAAAAAATGGAATTGTTTTACTTCAGTAGGTTAGGCTAGGTTGTTTGTGTGTAAAATGTAATAATAGGACCTACTCACCACTTGCAGTTGCAATGCTTGCACCACCTATATGCTTGTGCTACTCGACGTCCTTAAACTCGCGAGCCGAAAAGACTTTTCCCACCACGAAAACAGCAAGAAACCAGATTGATGATTGTAATCCTGACCAGAAACCAGCTGCCTACCACCAACAACCCAACCGAACAACAGCACTGACCGGCACTGGCGGTATGCAGCCGTGTACACAAGAAGGAACCAAGGAAGCTTTCTACTAATCTCAGAATGCGATACATAATTTTTAGCGTTTCTTCTTAGTGGTTACTAAATGACGTCATATATCGGATTGGTATCCTTACCCAGCTGGTATAATTTATCGCATGTTTTCCTTATCCATTATTCCATCATAATAGAAGAGAAAGCATGCATGATGCATGGATCATGTACGCCTGGATTGGAAACCAACAGCTGTTTGCGTATCGGCCCACTCAGCTGAGGGTAAGTGAAAACACGGAAACGCGGCCGGTTTTAGGCCGTGCGCCTATAGGAGTTCAGGGTACGCATTTCGTATTCGTATTTTTTTAAATTGATTCAGCCATCCCAGAAGAATTGCATCAGCCTTTCATGATACAGAATTGATCAAGGAACCTTACCGTTCTTTCCTTATTTATTTATTACGCTCCGTTCAGAAGTTGTCGTGGTGCGAAGCGAAGAAATTTGTGAGTGGGAGCCCACCTCGACTCAAGGGTCGGCCCACCATTGTTGATATCTTGATGATCTTTATCTTGAATCTTTATCTTGATCTTTAAATTATTGGACGGGGCAGGGTACATGAAGGCAATGGGCAGACCAAAATGAATTGGGGGGGGGGCACATTCCATTGGCTCCCATGCTAGAAGTTGAAATAATTGCGGGGGTGGGTTAAGGAAGCATTAAGGTGGCAGTTCCTCTCAAAGGTATATAAAACAACATCCCGGAGTCGAACGACTGGCAAGTGGTAGAGAATCGGCGAGAGGTAGTGGCGTTGCCAGCCAGGGTATGTTGCAAGGGCTGATCCAAGGGGAAG
>JAOTOM010002609.1:97500-110444 GCA_034440615.1 Ashinkailepas kermadecensis | reverse complement strand
CTACTAGTAAGGACATTCAAAGCATGATGCAGAGTCGTGAGTGGGCGCCGCAGGTTTTCTCTGCCCGATTGATCGTTCTCTTTGCCTGGAGGTTGGGGAAACGCTGTTGTTCCACCAGCTCTGGCAGTGAGTGGGCGGAGGTGCCGATTTTTTGTCTCATCCGGTCGATGTCCGGTGGCTGGGGTTGTGCATGCTTCCGGGACCCATTTTTCATATCTGATTTCCTTAATTGAAGAAAACGGAGGTGTCATAGCAGAAATGAGTGTTCATGTGGTTGAGGGACCATATCACGAGGGACTTATTTGGTTCGCGGCGAAAACCCATCTAGAATAAATGCTTGATGAGCTATGATTAATAGATTTCAGGAAAATCAGGAGTGCCCTAGCAGGTCAATTCCACGTATCCACGTGGATATTGGGATCGTGGGTGGAAAGTCCCACTTCCCAACCGTGGGCGGTGGGGAATCGATGGTGGCATCTAGGGTTGTTTTATTTGGTCTGTGGCGATCATAAGTGCAGAAATCATTTTGCCTGGCTTATTGTTATATAATTTTATTTTCAGTAAGCTGTCCCTCGCACGAGGATGTCTTGACATATAACAACGTGCAAACTTCGCTCTATCCGATCGAATCAAAGGAATAATCTGAATATCTTCAATACTTGGATATTCATATTTTGGTTTTTGAACTGGAAATTTTGGTGCATTCTGAGATAGCCTAAATAATGAAACATCGCACGACAATTCCTTTTACACGTAGCTTTGCATAATCAGTTCCCAGAACTAAGAGAAGTTCTCGAAACTCTGACACACAAAATCGAGTTTGAATTCTCCACCCACCTCGTGGCCGTATCAATACGACGTAAAAGTGTACGGAATAGCAGTCCAGAAAACTGTCCACACTGCTCTTTCCTTATGTTTTGATTGATTTCATGGAAATGTTGGACATGTCAGCTGTTTGGTTTTCCTTCCAGAAAACGTGTCTGAAAAAATCATGAAATAGGTGGGAAAAAGTAGGGATAACTCACATGGACGCACCACATGAGATATCGTCATGCTAGCTACAACTTAAGGAAGACACTGTGATGTGTGTAATTTTAAAATTGTCATATATATATTTATATATATATATATATATATATATATATATATATATATATATATATATATATAAATATATATATATATATATATATATATATATATATATATATATATATATATATATATATATATATATATATATATATATATATACATATATATATATATATATATATATATATATATATATATATATATATATATATATATATATATATATATATATATATAGGTGTGTGTGTGTGAGCGTACGCTCGAACATATGCTGTTTGTGTGCTTGGTATCGCGGGAGCGATTGCATGCATGTGCGTTATTTATAGGCAGAAAGCATAATTGAAGCTGCCTGCTATAATTATTTTGCAACGAAGACCTCACCATGCTATTCGGCGGCTTATACATTTTCTGTCCATCATAGCGCGAACTAATTTCAAACAAATGCAACCCGAAATTAATACCATTATTGATGTTCTTGTTGAATTTGGCCAGCCTGCCACCGTGTGGGTGATGTCGGCTGTTGCCCTGTGAGTGTGGTTCGGTAATGTTGAGAGGTAAGGTAAGGTGGTGCGAGGAATAATGGGGTAGTGAGAGTAGACGATAAGGATTTGTAGAGTTGTCCTGAAGGGAGTCGGCGGGAAGCGTAATTGAAGGTTGTCTAGAAGATAGATGAGAAGAGATAGCAGAGCTGAAGGGAGATGCAGAAGATCTGGAGTTGTAGAGTTGTTGACAGGCCGTATATGATGAGATGGTGACGAGTTTCCGGTCCGGACGGTGCCAGTTCGGGGTATGGGGTGTAGAGGGTGGGTTTGGAACGGGACGTCGTCATAGAACAGTTAACATTGAAACAATAAATCATACACTTTGTGGAACGTTCGTTTTTTGTTTGTTTTCTTTTGAACACGTTTTGTTTGTTCCTTCTCTTTTTAACGTATCTTATGTTTGTTTTACTTGTTTTTTAATATATAATGTATATTCGTGTTTTGTGTTCTTCTATTAACACATCTTTTCATTTCCTCGTTCCATTTTTATATCGCTGGTCATGAATAATGCATGCAGTTGAAAGAAAGTACATGATATGTACGTGTAATGTTGGATGGTCGATGTTGAGACGAGTGGTGATGCTTAGCGGGATGTTGTTTGTGGTGCAGTGGTTTGTGATATGTTGTCTCTCGTTGGTGTACTTTGTGCAATGGATGAGTATGTGTTCGATGGTAAGTGGTTGGTGCAATGTGGTGCATTGTAGTCGTGGGCGTTTGAGTATGAGGTAGGAGTGAGTGAGGTTTGCATGTGCGATGCGTAAGCACGTTAGTGTGCATTCCTCGTGTCTGCTGCTTTGATGGACAGTGGACAATTAGCTAAACTGCGGCATAATAATTTGTCCTCGGAGTACAGCGGCCCAGCAATCCAGCCCTTGATGTTTGTCCAGTGTAACTGCTAAGCCGCTACACATTGCGTGTAAAGAAAGTATACGACCTTCAATATACCAGGAGGTGCTGAGTTGACATCAAAAGTAACGATAAAGATTATACTTTGCCGCTATAACTGCTAAGCCGCTACATACATTGCTTGGGAATTGGGTACACCATCTTTAGTTAATAAGCCCGCCTTAGTGAATCAAAACTAGAGGTTCAGTCTGTCAAGATAACCAAGTTATGATAGTCAAATGTGATCGGCAATGACTTCGCCACCCGCACGCCAACACGTTTGTACAATTCTTCTTAAGATTCCTCACTTGCGACACTACCACTACCACCGGGAGACCTGATCACCATTCCGATACGGGAGCAGTCCATTGCCCGTGCCAAGTCGCCGCCACTGGCAGTGTGCTGTGCTAAGCTACAGTCGTGCCCCTCGCTGCCCCCCCCCCCCACACACACACACCGGGCGACGGGGACCAAGCAGTAAACGGTGACATGGTATGCCGGCATGCGGACCGTCATCCGGCGGACATGGTATGCCGGCATGCGGTCTTCATCTTCGGAAAAGAAGTCCTGGCGCACCAGATTCACAAGTCGATGCACGGCGGTCACGTATTCACGCACAGGTCGAAAACCGTTGCTTTGCGCGAGAGCTAAACACTGGTTCCGTCACCGAGCCCCTGGCAGCGACCTGCTCTGTCGTCAACACCGCAGACACAACCGCACATGACAACCGGCCGTGTGAACGTCATGTGCAGTAGTTATGCGCAGCTTCTCATCAGCGCGGTATGCTGCCTCAATCGTGCCCAAGGGATCTCTTCCCGTGGCTCCACTAACATTCACAAACCTCCACTGGTCGTTCCCGTCGCAAAACCGGTGGATATTTTTCCTCCGCCAACCTCCACCAGTGGAGCAAAAGCTCCACCAGCCCGTAGGCAGGGTCCAATTGCGGTTTTTCAGCTGAGCTCAGTCACGGCTCACTTGCTCCATATATTTCCGCGTAAACAACTACCCCATGCATCAATACTGGCCATGTTCTAGAAGGCCATAGGCATCGGGAATTCAGCATGCTTAATCCCACGACAGCAGCACGGGCTAGTCTTGACCATTGAGCATTTGCTTCTTCCTCTGAGTCGTCAGAAGCGTCCTCCATCATATGAATCTCGTCTTCATACATGAACTGAATAACAGGATCATCCTTCGCAAAGGAAATATGAAATTACTAGTACAACAATGAACAATAATCGAAGCAGCAGATGTAGACCACAACATATCCTTGTTCGGGTCTTTTATCTACGTCATTCGGCCTAAGGGGAAGTAAGGGAAAGGGGACTGACCGGGTCCGCCACACAATCCCCGTGCCAAAATGTCCCGGCGTTCTCCCGGCGCCGACTGAAGTCCCATTCGAATCCGATCGATGAGGTCGAGCAAGTTGAGATGAGGAAAATTCTGCGTCCGGCAAAGAAGCGCCTCGGGGCCCGGAGAGCCCGGCGGGTCCAGACACCAGAATATATGTTGTACGTTAAGAAGGCAGGCTGTAACCAACCGCAACATAAGGGGAGACGATGCATAGTGCACAACCAAGATGGAAGGCAGATTGCCTGGTTCATCGCATAGACGGAAAGAACAGCTGTGCTCACCGCGGTCTCAGCGGACACATATATTGCCAGAAATATAGTCATATTTTTGGATTTTGCATTGCAAGACATACTATTTATATTGTGCGATCATCTGGGCAAATATTTGAAGATCAATTTGGCAAATTTTTGATACAGCGCCAAACGCTTCATTTTTTTCCGCTATATTCGCACCACTGCCAGCTGACTTCTCCACCAAGCTCCACCAGTCGTTCCCGTGGCAAGTCTCATCGAGCCTCAACTAACCTCCACTGAGTTTCTTCTGGTGGAGCCATGGGAACAGACCCATAGTCTCGCCTGACAGTTGACCGACATTCCCCGCCCGACGGCTGTGTCGGAACAAGCCCTTGTGGGCTCTAACCCTCCGTAGCTGAAGCCCTCCGGGGGTTCAAGCCCTTCGGGGCTCAATCCCTCTGGGGGTTCAAGCCCTCCGGTGTCGTCAAGACGAGGGAATCTGACGAGGCGATAGCCACACCACCAGGGCTCACCACGCCATCATTGATTTGGGCGAGCATGAGCGGCACCATTATGAGCTTATGGCATCCGCACCGCTGCTACCATGTCAGCCTCACCGTGGGCTTGCCCGCACTGCCGCACAAACCCAATCCGACCCCCGCCGGCCGGTCACATCCATGCAGGGCGGAGAGGGCCGGCACCGCTGGTAACTAAACGAGGACTGACATATAAAAGTAGCCCCTAACAATGGCAAATGCCGAGTTGGCGGATTTTCTCGTACAGTGCTCCTTTGTCTCGACTTCTCTGATGTGGAACCAGAGGCCTGGTAATCGCTGGCGGGCCCTAGCATTCCGCCTGACTGGCATCAGGCGACCCAGGCATTCCGCCTGACTGGCATCAAGCGACCCAGGCATTCCGCCTGACTGGCATCAGGTGAGCCAGGCATTCCGTCTGACTGGCATCAAGCGACCCAGGCATTCCGCCTGACTGGCATCAAGCGACCCTGGTATTGTTCGCGTATTCTGAAGCGAGAAAATGTTAACAATTTCACATTGAAGTATGCTATATTGTTCGGCAAGTCGCCGGGCCAGATAGTGGGAAGATGTCGACCGGGTAGCCAGCGACCACACGATCGGGTAGCTTGCGACCACACGATCGGATAGTCTGCGACCACACGATCGGGTAGCCTGCGACCACACGATCGGGTAGCCTGCGACCACACGATCGGGTAGCCTGCGACCACATCCTGCGACCACACGACTTGTGATGATGTAGAAGTGTCATGACACGGCCACTGGTAGTCATTGTGGTTCGGAATAACTACAACCGTTGAGTCTACTGGTAGCCATTTGGTGCACGGCTCAGCGACGCAATCGGTACTTGCTGCGCTTGCTAAGATGTTTACTGAACAATCCAGTGTCCAGCTTGCTGTCGGAGATTGTGATCCTTTATGCAAATGATGTTGTAATCGAGGAGCTTCTCTCACTGTCGGACACTATGCGGCAGGAGCAGGAGAACTCGGAGGGCATTCGGAGATAAGCAAACGCTATCTTGGTAACCGAATATGATGTGCCTGATGTCATCCTAAACCGGAGGGGGGGGGGGAATAAAAGGAACAACGTTTCTCTGACGTCAGGCCTGTCTCCAAATAATGTAATGACCGTGGTGCAGCGCGTGCACCATGGTGGTGGTGGGGGGGGGGCGTTAGCCGCCGGAAGATGCTGTGAGTGACGGTGGCGGCCACAGCGCGGCAAACTCACGCGACGAAATTAAAAACAGAAGAAGAATGCTGCCGCACAGCGACAATATGTCCACACACGTTATTAGTTGGTATTGCCTACTCGGTTTCTGTACGGGTAGCATTCACACTCGTGCTTCGATGGTCAGCCTGGAAAACTGGGAGGAGGGAGTGTCAGGGGCAATGTATGCATGTGTGCCCCGAGTAGGTACTCGGTGCCGGCCCTAAAGCCGAATATGATGTCTGGTAATGGTTCGGGGCAGCCTTGGTTGTAAGGAAAGCATTTTCGAAGGGGAAAATATAAAGGTCATGTGAAAATCACAACAGTTGGGGCTCTGTGTGTCTACAAACTTTCATCCAAAACCGGGGTCTGACAGGGATGTCGATGGGGTGAGAAGCAGAGCCGGTTTTACGGGTCACGACACTTACCACTCTCGTCGCGATGGCTGACCCCTGGCACGCGGCAGGTGCCGATGGTCAGTGGGGAAAAGTGTAGCCCTACACACAGCCTACACTGCACACAACTGTACGGAGCCTGCAGACAGCCTGTACTGTACACAACTGTATGGAGCCTGCAGACAGCCTGTACTGTGCACAACTGTACGGAGCCTGCAGAAAGCCTGTACTGTACACAACTGTACGGAGCCTACAGACAGCCTGTACTGTACACAACTGTACGGAGCCTGCAGACAGCCTGTACTGTACACAACGGTACGGAGCCTGCAGACAGCCTGTACTGTAAACAACTGTACGGAGCCTGCAGACAGCCTGTACTGTACACAACTGTAAGGAGTCTGCAGACAGCCTGTACTGTACACAACTGTTTGGAGCCTGCAGACAGGCTGTACTGTACACAACTGTATGGAGCCTGCAGACAGCCTGTACTGTACACAACTGTACGGAGCCTGCAGACAGCCTGTACTGCACCCAACTGTACGGAGCCTACATACAGCCTGTACTGTACACAACTGTATGGAGCCTGCAGACAGCCTGTACTGTACACAACTGTATGGAGCCTGCAGACAGCCTGTACTGCACCCAACTGTACGGAGTCTACATACAGCCTGTACTGTATACAACTGTACGGAGCCTACATACAGCCTGTACTGTACACAACTGTATGGAGCCTGCAGACAGCCTGTACTGTACACAACTGTATGGAGCCTGCAGACAGCCTGTACTGTACACAACTGTATGGAGCCTACATACAGCCTGTACTGTATACAACTGTACGGAGCCTACATACAGCCTGTGCTGTATACAACTGTATGGAGCCTACATACAGCCTGTACTGTATACAACTGTATGGAGCCTACATACAGCCTGTACTGTATACAACTGTACGGAGCCTGCATACAGCCTGTACTGTATACAACTGTACGGAGCCTACATACAGCCTGTACTGTACACAACTGTATGGAGCCTACATACAGCCTGCACTGTACACAACTGTACGGAGCCTACAGACAGCCTGTACTGTACACAACTGTACGGAGCCTGCAGACAGCCTGTACTGCACCCAACTGTACGGAGCCTACATACAGCCTGTACTGTACACAACTGTATGGAGCCTGCAGACAGCCTGTACTGTATACAACTGTACGGAGCCTGCAGACAGCCTGTACTGTATACAACTGTACGGAGCCCACAGATAACAACTGTCGGAGCAGATAATGGCCTGCCTGATAGCTTAGTTGGTCAGATATTTCGGCTCCAGCATACCTGAATTGTTGTGCATGATAACGTAGCTCTCAAGATCAGAATACAGGCATCAAAACGTCGCATATTTATGTAAATCTATAATCAAGATGGTTATTTTTAACTCGTTCCAAGAATTGCACACCGAATCCCTTCTGATTTTGAGCCGCAGCGGAAATTGTATGGTGCATATCTCCAAACAAAAGGCCTCATGAATGCTTAGTTCGGCATCTAGAGTCGCATCAGGTTCTCATGTCTTCCATTTCGCGATGATTGCGCTTCTTCGGCCATTAGAGTCCATTCTACGCTGAGGAAGCACATCAGCAGCTTCTTATTAACTTGCAGCCGGTGCTGCATATTGTCGGAAATGTGGTGCCACACCGGAAATGTGGTGCGACACGGCACGCGTCTGCCGCCGATTCAGCTGGAACCGTCCGGGAGAGGGCCGCTGCACGTCCCATCAAGACTGCCGGCGTGCCGTCCAAACAGCGCGTGCCGCACCGAACGCGATGTCCCCTGCCGATGCCCCATGCCGCCGGGAGCCGGCTGTGGTGCGATCGATCTCGGCCACCGACGTGCTGGAATTGGTTATTTCCCCGTTCCGGTTGTCAATTAGAGTGCGGCTGCGGACGTGGTGAAGACGCACTCTGCGGGGCTATGCCGGCGGCGCGGCAGCATTATCATAGGGATAGATGGGAGACTCGCCGACGGCGCGGCAGCATTATCATAGGGATAGATGGGGGACTCGCCGACGGCGCGGCAGCATTATCATAGGGATAGATGGGGGACTCGCCGACGCGGTGGCGAAACCGACCTGCCTCTGCGCAGCGCCTGATTGCAATTAATAAAAGGGCAGGCCTCTAGCCTTGTGCATGCACACCAATAAATCATTGTAAAAAAGCAATATACACAGACAAACACACACACACACACACACATACACACACACACACATACATACATACATACATACATACATACATACATACATACATACATACATACACACACACACACACACACACACACACATATATATATATATATATATACATATATATATATATATAAATAGATATATATCTATATATGTGTGTGTGTGTGTGTGTGCGTGTGCGTGTGTGTGTAGGTTTGTGTGTACTTCGTGCCGGCACTGCGCAAATCGTATCGCATCCAATCATGAACAACATCCGAAATCACCGATTCTTATGTTGCTTAACACCGCATTGCGAGTGATAGGTCCAGATAAGCATGCACAAACTCGTGCAATTCGTTGTTCCATTGCTTGCCTAATGGCCTTACCTGACGGTATCCATTCCATGCCGTTACATCCTGTAGGGAACTGACACGTGGTAGTTGACATATAGTGCGTTCCCAACTTTTCGTGATTGGCCTCCCCCATCTCTTGGCCAAATTGGCCACCTCTTGGCCAAATTGTGGATCTGCGCTGCATCCCAATAAGAGCATTTATTCCTGCTACCCTAGCTGTGCGGCTGCATCCCAATAGGAGCAATTACTCCTGCTACCCTAGCTGTGCGGCTGATTGTGAGCACCACACATCGTTTGTCGACAGAAAATGTTACCAACTGATTACCTTGGGCAGATGGCACCACGTGTCGTGGACATCGCCTATCCAAGCTCCATCTTTGGCATCTTACCCTTGGTCTCGTTCAGGCACGAGTGGTGAGAACCTCGATGGCATGACTTCGCATCTTCGGTCGTACTTACTTCAGGGTTAGCATCAGGTTAGGAGGAAGTCAGATGATCACACAAGTATCTGCAATGTGGGCAGGCTAGGATTCATTTCAACCAGGGAAATACTGTTTCCAAGGACTGAGGAAATTGGATTGCCTGAAATGGGCTAATCCATTATTATTTGTCATGTTAATACGTTGGTGTACCGCACTGAATGTGAATTAAGTTCGAACTAATATATAGTTTAAATTATTATCATAATGAATAATTAGTATACAAAAACTAAGCATTATTCTAGCATTGCTGTGCAGGAACATAACTGTGCGTCCTGCCAGCACAAGCATTCTGGACCAATGCTACCTGCGCTCTCTTGGCAGCACGTAGAGATTACACACCTCGTTGCGTCCAATGTGGGTGGAAGTGTTAGTAGATCAGAAGTAAGTACCGTCGATGTTGATAATTTGAAACAATGCGCTCAAATTATACACACATGCACCAGAAACATAAGAAGATACCGAATGTGATCGAAGTGTATCTAATATCGGCATTGGCTAATTGAAGGCCAATGCGCTTCAGCGTTATGCCTGAAGTCAGACTTCTCTGCCGAATATGGCGCATGCACACTAAGTTTGCATAACCTATCATGTGGAATTATCGAAATACTTGGTGGCGCCCGATATCGCCGTACTTTCTAACAGCATTAGCCGATCAATGCGTGCCACACAACAGTTGGACGCGGCGTCACTGCCACCTTCCCGGCCGACTGCTGCGGCACCGGACCGCGCGGGTCATCTGACATGATGTAGTCACATGACCGGCGGCCGGCCAACCTGACAGTGTAGCATCGCAACCTGACAATGAAGCATCGCAACCTGACAATGTAGCATTGCAACCTGACAGTGTAGCATCGCAACCTGACAATGTAGCATCGCAGCCTGACAGTGTAGCATCGCAACCGGACAGTGTAGCATTGCAACCTGACAGTGTAGCATCACAACCTGACAATGTAGCATTGCAACCTGACAGGGTAGCATCGCAACCTGGCAATGTAGCATCGCAACCTGACAGTGTAGCATCGCAACCTGACAGTGTAGCATCGCAACCTGACAGTGTAGCATTGCAACCTGACAATGTAGCATGGCAGCCTGGCAGTGTAGCATCGCAACCTGACAGTGTAGCATCGCACCCTGACAGTGTAGCATTGCAACCTGACAGGGTAGCATCGCAACCTGACAATGTAGCATTGCAACCTGACAGAGTAGCATCGCAACCTGACAATGTAGCATTGCAACCTGACAGTGTAGCATGGCAACCTGACAGTGCAGCATTGCAACCTGGCAGTGTAGCATGGCAACCTGACAGTGTAGCATGGCAACCTGACAGTGCAGCATTGCAACCTGACAGGGTAGCAGATCAACCTGACATGGTATCATGACAACCTGACAGGGTAACATGGCAGCATGACAAGGTAACATGGCAACATGACAGGATAGCATGGCAACCTCACAGGATAGCATGGAAACCTGACAGGGTAGCATATCAACCTGACATGGTATCATGACAACCTGACAGGGTAACATGGCAGCATGACAAGGTAACATGGCAACATTATAGGGTAGCATGACAGCCTGACAGGGTAGCATGACAACATGGCAGGGTAGCATGACAGCCTGACAGGGTAGCATGACAACATGGCAGGGTAGCATGACAGCCTGACAGGGTAGCATGATAACATGACAGGGTAGCATGACAGCCTGACAGGGTAGCATGACAACATGCCAGGGTAGCATGACAGCCTGACATGGTAGCATGACAACATGGCAGGGTAGCATGACAACGTGACAGGGTAGCATGACAACATGGCAGGGTAGCATGACAACGTGACAGGGCAACATGACAATTTGACAGGGTAGCATGATAACCTGACAGAATAGCATGACATCCTGACAGGATAGCATGGTGGGCGCAAGTGCCGTCATAAATCATTTTCATCCCACAAAAAAATGGACTCTTCGAAACAAATGTGGCAGTAGATTTTGGTAGAAGTCAAAACTTATAGCACATCTCTAAATATGGTTGAAAAAGTCAGTGCTAGAGCGTTGAAGCAAAAACGTATTGGGGTGGCAATGGCGTGATGTGCGGTTATGGCCGGCCGGGCAGGATCGGTTTCTCGGGTAAATTGGTAGCGTCACAACAAGACAGTGGACTTTCTCAGGCTTCGCCCTCGCTCGCAATAATCACAAATGATGTAGCTTTCGATAAACACAAGCATATAACAACCTAGGCACACGGTAACCTATTCGGTATCAATGGATGTCATGTTTATAATGATGATACTATATGTGCTGTGGTTATTCCAAGCACATAATAATATACTGTGCTACATATAAAACAGAGAGCTGACACAGAAAACCGTTTCAGTTCAATTGAAGGTGTGTTGAAAACTAGAACATTTATAGTGAGCACCGCATTTCACGCGGGCAGGACATGCACACTCCGCCAAGAAAGGAGCAGCTGTCTGGATTAGAAGGCGAACACGAAGGAGACTAACCTTCTTCGCACGACAGATCTTGCTTTCCGTTAACTCAACTAACATTGCTCATTGACCTAACTAAAATAAGAAGCATGTACGATGATTTAGCACTAAATCGGACGGGGGGTCCAGCTGTGCATTGATCTGCTGACGGAAGGTTATACGACAACCAACGCAGCATAGACAAACGGAAAATGGCCCTGTGAGCCGATAATATTACAGGTATGTCACATATATCATTAATAACTCAACTATGAATATATATATATTATACAATACTATCAAATACCGGGGAAAACGCCATGCACATGTACTACGTCTCACTCAAATGTGTCTCATGATGCCCCAGAATTGCACACATACAATTGTGGTGCAAGGGTTGGGTACATGAGATGAACAAAGTCACCATATCTTATCAGGGTTGGGAAAATGCTGTGCAACTATGGGAAAGTGGTGCAACTATGCGGCCAGCTGAAGATCTACCTGTGGGCCGGGCTGTGGCGAGCACGGAAGTCGCGTTGCCACGCGCAATTGCGGCAGAAATGCGTTGCCGCAGCCACGCTGTTTCACGGCGCTCGCCGGTGCGGGCCGTTATGTGCCGCCCGAACTCTCGCACAAATTCTGACACGGCAGGTCCTAGAACGCCGGTCGTCTCAACGGCTAGGGGCTCGAACCTGTACCTCGAGAAGAGGTCGGCGTAGTGGCGGCGTTTGCGAGCTTCTGCCGTACGAGCCGCGGACCCGGGCTCTAGCGCCGATCGCACCAGTACGGTATCGGCGAAGGTATCTACACAAGTAGCGTCCCATGTCAGACACCTGCCTTCACTGTATGGGAACAGCGTAAGCCCATTTTGCCGCCGCCTCAGTCGGGACCCACCGGCTCCAGGATGGCAGGGATGCCCACACTTGAGAGGCCGCGTTTCACTACGTCATTCAGGTGAGTGTGACGTGGGAGACGGCCAACGCTCTTGAGGCAGGATAGTCCATGGTGTCCAAGCCGGTCAACCGGGCGGTTACATTGGCGACAGCGGTGTGGTTCGCACACTGCAGCCCCGAGGCGAAGCGCCACCGCCACACGGACTGTCTCGTCGTCCAGATGAAGACCGAGGTTGGGTACAGGAACGGCTTGCAGCCAGGCGGCGGTATGCGGCTGAGTGGCGGGGAGTAGGCGCG
>JAOTOM010002609.1:30000-90000 GCA_034440615.1 Ashinkailepas kermadecensis | reverse complement strand
TGAGTCACAGTAAGATAATAGGGTCGAACCGTGGCGAATGATGATATGAATGCAGATTGGAATGTGAGGTGGTTAATGACGGGAGGATTTCTGGTGGCTGATGCTTACCAACACTGGATTTAGTATGTCTGACTTTAATCGCTTATTCGTTGGATAAGAGCCGGGGTCCTCCCATTATCCATTGACGTTGTCTAATTGCCAGCAGCTCCTCTTAATGATGACGCGATGTGGAGCCTCAAGAGAGCCACGAAAGCACGTTGGTTGCTGGACACGTGGTTCCTTCCGTCACCTAATCAGATTTTGCCATACCACGGAGAAGACATGACAGGCTGTTTGACGACACCGCACCCTGTGCCTGCCAACGTCATCAGTACGGGAATCATGACGGTGCCCTGAATATGGTGCGAAGTCGTCTTAAAATTGCTCTCAATGGTGCACCCAGGGGGGGGTCTAAGGGCCACAGACATTCCCGTGTCGGATAAATTTCAGATAAGCGTCAGACAATTTCAGTAACTTTCACAAAAGGGATCATTCATTGTGTGTACTGAATGCATGCATTTTAGTTTGGTGCCCTCCTTGCAAAATACGCATATGCGCCGTTTGCGGCGCATATATCTTCACATGAAAAATTGGGTGTAGATTTTGAAAATATACCACCGCTACAACGTGCGCCATTTATATGTTATGGTAGTCGTGACATCGACTCGGGACAACTACAGCCTGCAGCGAACATATCAAAAGCTACCCCGCGCAGCTGCGTTTAGCAATGTGTGCATTGTACGCCGCCCACAGCATCCAATGTGTGCATTGTACGCCGCCCACAGCATCCAATCAAGCCGTGCTTCGCCCATTTGTACGCCGTTCTCAACCAAAGTACGTCCATCAGGACCCATATGCGTGCGCAGTTTGCGGAATTGATGGCGTGCCGCCCGCTATTCGCTCACCACAGTACCGTTGAATAATGGCCTGATGACTTCATAAAGCCCGCATCGGATCGCCGAGGAAACCACAACTCAGAGGAAACCACAACTCAGTGTGCGTGGGACGTCCTCGGAGGGGCTGGCATGTTGGCGTCGCTACGGCCCGTCTAAAGGGAGGATCGCTGAGGAAACCACAACTCAGTGCGCGTGGGACGTCCTCGGAGGGGCTGGCATGTTGGCGTGGCTACGGCCCGTCTAAAGGGAGGATCGCTGAGGAAACCACAACTCAATGCACGTGGGACGTCCTCGCCGGGCAGGCATGTTGGCGTCGCTACGGCCCGTCTAAAGGGAGGATCGCTGAGGAAACCACGACTCAGTGCACGTGGGACGTCCTCGCCGGGCAGGCATGTTGGCGTCGCCACGGCCCGTCTGAAGGGACTGCCACGTCCCGTTGTAATGGATTGCAGCATCCCATCTGAAGAGACCACTGCTTCTCATCTGAGGAGATTATCCTGTCCCGTGTGACGGACTTTCCTCGTGTCATCACAAGTAACTGTCGCCTTCGATTTGAATGGGCCATCTTGTACCATATGGAGGGATTTCCCGATGCAGTTTCAATGCGTCACCGCAGTGTTCAATGTGCCCACCACCACCGAAGAGTTAAGGACTGTTCACACCTAGCGTAATATCGACGCAAAAAAGCCAGCGCAATGACGGAGTAGGCGTAATCCCGACGCACTGGGCGTAATCATGTTGCAACTTACAAGCTGAAAAAACCGCAGCCGATGTGGCCCCAATCCTCCGAAGATCAGCAAATATGGTCACCGCAGTGTATCCCGAGCAGTCTGTCGACCTTGCGTCAAGGCCGCTGGTGCGCCGAGCGGAAAAAGTTGAGAAAATTCAACTTTGTCCGCTCGGAAATCGCCAGCGTTTTGTAGGACTCGGCAGACAGCTGACGCAAGGCCGGCGCAATGGCAGAATCGGCAGACTCATTGGGCCCCATGCTAATTGTCCGCTAGCTTTGCGTCGATTCCGACAGTGCGTCGAGATTACGCTAGGTGTGAACAGTCCATTACGCTATAATTCAAAGATGATTAACCTCCGTGTTGACTTGAGTCATTAGTGACACATGACTATTACTTCCTGTTGGATATAATTCCTGTCAGGCATCTTCGGAGTTAGGCGTCATCAGAGTTAGGCGTCATCAGGGTTAGTCTTCATCAGAGTTAGTCGTCATCAGAGTTAGGCGTCAACAGAGTTAGTCGTCATCAGAGTTAGGCGTCATCAGGGTTAGGCGTCATCAGAGGTAGGCGTCATCAGAGTTAGGCGTCATCAGAGTTAGGCGTCATCAGGGTTAGTCGTCATCAGAGTTAGGCGTCATCAGAGTTAGGCGTTACGCCAGTTGTGAACAGTCCAGAGTTAGGCGTCATCAGAGTTAGGCGTCATCAGAGTTAGGGTCATCAGGGTTAGGCGCCATCAGGGTTAGGCGTCATCAGAGTTAGGCCTCATGAGGGTTAGGTGTCATCAGAGTTAACAACGATTGTGTTCTGGTTCTAGTTCTGAGATGCCAGGAAGTTGACAGCATCAAATAGATGCACATGTCGTTGTTTTACTCCTCATTGAATTTGTAAAGCCTCTGTGAAGTACCCGAGTCCGTGAAGACCGTGTGTAACATGTTTCTATAATTGGTTCATGTATGCCAAATACGTACAAGGTACACCTCAATCACTGGCACATGGGATTGCTGAAGGAGATTTGCTGAAGTTGTGGATAATGGGATGGTGTAGGCATGAGCCATGCAGCATCCCATCACAGCACTCATCAATCATCATCCGAATCATTTCATGGCATGTGACGTCACAATTGGCTGGAAGGGAGTGTCATTCGAGGTCCAGAACCAGAGGTGTGCTTTACGCCTGCTGCTTCCTGTCGATCCAGGACCAGAAGTGTGCTTTACGCCTGCTGGTTCCTGTCGATCCAGAATGTATTGACTGAGGCGAAGCGTGATTGATGTTGTTTTCCAAATTCAGACAAATTGGGCCCTAAAGTCGAGTGGTGCAATGCATAGACTGATGGTGTAGTAAGAGGCCAGACGGTCCGCAGGTGCGACACATTGGAGTGGAACGTCACACCATATAAATGTATCTGACTGCCGTGCACTCGTGCAATCTGCCGTTCATGTGACGTTTCCGTCCTTCAGACAGTAGAAGTTAGAAGCCTACAGGAGCTCATAGCGCTGATGATTTGAACGTCGCTCTACCTCTTCTCTTGTTTAAGATATAACACAGAAAACGGTGGCATTACATGGGACGCAGTCGAAGGCATCACAACGTCCACGGTGTCCAATGCCCATTGTATACCAATATATAAATATTACATATGTATATATATATATATATATATATATATATATATATATATATATATATATATATATATATATATATATATATATATATATATATATATATATATATATATATATATATACATATATATATATATATATATATATATATATATATATATATATATATATATATATATATATATATATATATATATATATATATATATATATATATATATATATATATATATATATATATATATATATACATATATATATATATATATATATATAAAATATATATGTATATATATATATACATAGTCGTATATTTTGCAGCAGGTTGTCATTAATGCATGAATAATTGAATGCGATAACATTCTCTGCATTTATCTTCCTCTTATTCAAGCTTTCTAGTATTCGAAATCATGATTTATGATTATTGGTCAGAATATCTAAAATATTTCCGAGCGGTGCAAATATAAATACTGTTGTTATCATGTCAATATAGTGGGAAGTCAACATCGATGTGGAGCAAATCCGGATTCGAAGTTAATATATTTTTGTTTATATTTCAACCAGCCTCGACGATCTTCAGGAACTAACACGGTAGGAATCATATGGATGTAATGCAAGCGTACAAATTAAGTGATAATATGTATAGTTTCGATCACAACACTACCTATTCTGGGGCCACGCGTTAAATTATAAAAGAACGTATACAGATATTGGATTAATTACGGTCAGCAGAAACATGCAATGGCAACGATACAAGATGCACCATACACAATACACAATACACAATACACAATACACAATACACAATACACAATACACAATACACAATACAAGATGCATGATGGTCATGACGGGCAGGACACACTGAGAGCGTGAAGAGCACTCATGCACTTATGCAGGCGGTAGGTGTGGAACCAGTTACAGCTGACCAGCTCACCAGTTCAACACAATGCACAACTACTATACTCAGCCGCCGCCTCACCATGCACCTCCAGGACGGTGGCCAAAAAGCCATCTCTCAACAGGGCACAGCACACATCTCACCAGACACCTACTCACAGCCAACACTACCATTCTGCTACACTGTCGTGATCAGCGGCGCCTGGCGGCTGCTGAAACCACCTACATCCGTGAAACAGCTCCCACCTTCAATGCACAGAGATACACACGCACCTGCCCTATCTGATAGACACCCATCGCTTACATAAGTGCGTGACTGTTCTTCATGCTTGGGGTGTGCTCTGGGTATCATGGGTATTGTGCATTGTGTAGTGTGGCTATTGTATGTCTCTGATGAGCGTATTTAATGAAATATTGATATATGCTCTTTTTTATTTGACGGATGCCCCTGTAATGGGAAGTGTTCTAATTGAAACTGGGCATACTATTATTTACTTTTCATGATCGTATTGTACCTACGTGATTCCTAGTGTGTAAGTTCCTGAAAATGGCAGATTGGTTGAAACGTCGACAACATATAATAACTTCGAATCACGATTTGGTCCACATCTATGCTGACTTCCTATGTTATTTATAGTATAACAACCGTGTTAATCATTGCAGCACGTGAAAATATTTTGTATAATCTTACCGATGATAATAGATCATGCGTTCGAACACTAGACATCTTGAAGTAGAAGAAGATCAATGCAGAATACTCTGTCCCATTAAATTATATATATATATATATATATATATATATATATATATATATATATATATATATATATATATTATGTAATGCGCACGATCGGCTCTGAAGACAATTGGTAGCACTTTAGATTGTAAGTTACCAACTTATCTCTTCAGCATACCCCAGTTAAAACGAAACGTCGAGAATATGACTAACTAAAAATCAGATAAGCAACTTCATGTATATCCTGAATGAAAACCAACCAGTGCATAATCAAATAATAATAAACGTTGCAAAGACATAGGAGAAGGTATCGAAGTACAAAGCTGCAGTAATATTCAACAATACTTGCATAGATGATCTGTCTCCTAACTCGAATGAGTTGAAAAAAATATCGAGCTAGGACGTTGTAAAGTAACAGTTTATCCCAGCACTTGCCACACAAAGGTGGGCAAAGGCGAATGTGGTCTCTTCTGACGTGTTTCCCATCGTAACAAAACATCACATTCGGTCGGAACGGTTTGCCATTTCAGCTCGCATGTACCAAAATTCCACCAACTACTGGGCTATTTCATCGACTGGAAGTTGTTTCACTGCCACACAGAACGCGTCAAACGAGCGGCATTTATCACGCAGCCCATTACCGGCTGGCGTGGGGGCTGGCCGGTCTGGTTCGCCGTGTCCGGCGCCTCCCAGTGTCGTTTTATCACCCTGCCCATACGACGTTCGTTAGCGGTTTATGGTCGCAGCGGAGGCCGGGACATGGCCAAGTGATTCGCCGAGCGCTGTTGCACGGCCCAGATGGGTGCGCCGAGTTCCGTCCCACTGCAGTCGGCTCACAACATGGGGCGCCGACCCAGCACGGTAGTGCCTCCGCTCTGATATGTGTCGCAATGGTCGGGTACTCACGTCGATCCTCCCACACAAGTAAGGCTCACTTGGAAGTTACCGCATGTGGCCTGGTTCTGAGGATTTTAGTTGGGTTTTTTCTTCTTCTTCACAATCTAAGAAAACAACGTGTGGCATATTTGTGCATCCTTCTCGCTTCTTAGCTCTCCGACACGGTAATGTGAACACGGGGGATCTCCAGTGAAAGAAAGAAAATTAGTGGGTTCATGGCGCCATTCAAAAACACTGAATGACGCGTCTGCGACAAGCGTGGCCGCATGCTCACTTGTGCATCGGAGAAGAATGTAATCACAACATATTCTACTTTATCTCCACAAAATATCATGCGAAGTGCATTCACCAAAGCTAGCTTGCCTTCAGATGTTCATTTCATTGTCACTTACACTTATGTATTGTTTATTGTGTATTTGTTTATTGTCCACAATCTCCAACAACATATTGTGCCCTTTACAGGAGAAGTTATTAGCTAAAAATCGTAAACAGAACAGGTGAACAGTTTTGAGTTCAAACAGGTAAAAGGCTGTTAAACTGCATCGATGCTTGATGGCTACTCGACTCAGATGTGAGCGTGCGACGCAGCACAGTATCTAACCACCTGCGTCTTAAATGCATTGAACGGGTTTGTGAATATGTCCGCGCTTGGTGTCATCGCTAAACATGTGTTCGTTTCTCTCAATAATCTGCTAAGTAAGCCACACCTAATGGTTTCTACACGTGCATACGGGACATGAAATAAAACAGGTTGCCTATTTCTCCTGACTAGGACACATAATCCAAAGTTATGCAATAACACTGATGAGTCCGTCCTACAACATAAAACGTTTCGTAAGAACATGATGTCGGACTGTACGCGACCAGTGGACACAGACGTCATGTTATAAAAGCGAAGAAGGTCCTGATATTGCAGGGATTCCGGTCGAGGTGTGTCACTACAGTGTTGAGCTAGCCACATTAAAAATTTATGTTCTACCCTGTCAATTCTAGTCAGATGTGTTGTGGCTGCGCCGGCCCAGATGACGGAGCAATCTCAAGGCGAGACCTAATGTTCGCGTTATATGCCGCCAACAGAGCAATTTTCGAGAATTTCCTACCAGGCACTCCTGCTTGCATTGATCTAATAAACAGTCCGATAGCTCGGTTCGCAGATGACACAGTTTTCGCCACATGCTGTGCGAATGTCAATTTACTGTCCAGGTACACACCCAGGTCTCGCATCACAGTCTCACGCTGCAGCGTTGTATCGTGTACCTTATATTCGAAGCGCACAGGAGTACGACGGAAGTCATTGTGAACGCCCTGCAGAGGGTTCAAGGATTGCATCCAGTCTACGGACCACTTGCAGAGGGAATCAATATCCCTCTGCAGGCGGGTCGCGTCGTCCACAGACGCGACCCGCGTCTGTGGGTCTACCCTCCTAAATATTTTGACGTCATCAGCAAACATTAGACATTCCGAGTCAATACTGGATGGCAGGTCGTTCACAAACAGGGCAAATAACAGAGGGGCCAGCAAGCTCCCTTCCGGTACACCGGAGGTGACATCAGCCCAGTCCGAGACCGTCCCGTTGATGACTATCACCCTCTGCCGGCGACCAGTCAGGTATGAGCGAATCAGAGAGATAATTTTTTCTGAAACATGATATGCATTTTCGAGCTTGAATAGTAACACTTATGGTTGACACTTTGAAAAGCCGAAGAGTAGTCCGTATATATTGCATCTGTCTGGTAACCGGCAGCGATTGTATTGGAAATATTGTTACTTATTGCGATTTATATTGTTCAATTATATTCCGGTACTCATCCGCCACCTGGCGCGTCGGCCGCCCGCCACCTACCTGGTCAGACGCCAAACCAGGCTCTGAACTTTGATGGGCAGCCAACGCCAAAGTTACCGGAGGATTTCACATTTGAAACGTTATGCGGTGTGCCTGGCAGATGAGCATATCCCCTTCAATATTTTAAAGTCTTGCATTACGCCCATTGGCGTTGCATGGAAAGACGCACCTACGACCGCGAATATCCCCTACACAGTTTTGCTGTGACGGAGCCGATTTTGCTTCGTATCTGTGAAGGGTAGAACTTTCTACGCATTCTGTAGGAGGTGGAGCCTCGGGCGCCTCCCCACGAATAATTTCCGTGCTTAGCCCTATGGCATATTGGCGCACAACAGATCAAATTTAATTTAAGCTCCCTGAGCCCCCTCCCACGGTCATCATGTGAAATTCCCCCTGGTATTGATTTCCACATATCCGAAATGTCAGATCCCTGGCCCGTATCAGCCATAGCTATTGTGAAAAAGCCTGAAGGGTGAGCAATTTTGTATCCTCACCTCACCATTGCACGTGTTAATAATTGTGGCACCCCATTGATTACGGGCGAAACTTCATCCCTGCCATGTGTCATACCCCACCAAAAATATGCGGACAACACATACGAAACAGAAATAAATATGGGTGCCCAATCGCCGGCTTACAGATGAGAGGAAACCACGCTTCCGAATAGCCCTGTGAAATTGTTGTTCCTGGTAGGCATCTTTGAATCAAAAGTGACCGAGGTGAATCGCTTCCAATATCCTACTACTATGTGTATTAATGTAGCTTTTAAGTCTCTCCTTCAAATGACAGGATAGCCGGGTGTTAGACATGCCTTTTGATGTATAATTATATCGCTTGAGGAACATATATAATACACTTAACATTTTCAGCAGCCTCTAAATGGACGGGGCAAAAACCAATGAAAAGGAACTAGGTTCTGCAGTGATGGATTCGCGGATAATCTGCCTCAACTATGCTGGGCCGGACAAGCTGCGCCATGCATTACATTAAGCTACGTTTTGGCATTTCGCATGAGCATGTGCGTGCACACAGGGTTGCTGCCTTGTATGAATATTAAGCACCGAATTTGTATGTGTAAATAGCATGCAAGATGCAGCTATTCGAATGTAGTATTTTTAAAGCTAATTAATGTCCTGGAAATATCAATTAATTGATGCGAATTCGTCCTAACGTCTTCATGTATGCCTGTTTCCAAATGATATTGCTTGGCGGTGCTTCGAGACCTCTGGACACCAAATGTTCATACTTGACGCGTATCGCGACCGTGTGCAGCATTTTCCACCTTCATCCGTGGAGAGGGGGAGGGTGCGACCCACCCCTGGCAGTTCTACACGAAGCGCTCTAAAGAGACGAAACAAAAACCAGCGTGTGGAGTGGGACGAGATTTCGCGATTGGGATCCGAGTTTGTGTACCTGGGAACGTTAGGTGACCATCCAGATCAGGTCAGAAGTCAGATTTTCGCAAAATCGAAACTTTTCTCATTTTGATCGCCAACGCTTCGTAAACTATGACAGATATGCACTTTTATTTCGCATCAGGGTGTTTCTCGATGCTTTACGGATACAATGACAACCATAGGTTTATTTTCAAGAATATGACGTAGGTCAGGTCAGGCCAGGGACCGAACCCCATTTGAAGATCCGATAGAATGTTTGTTGAATCCACTCCTTCCACCCACCCCAGGGTAAAAATGGACGGTGAAATCGGATTCAGGACTTAGAATAACTCAAGACAATAATCCTAGATATGTCAAGCTCGTCACCCGATCCTAGGTTAGGTCAATAACCTCAAGCGCCAATTGAACATCAAATATACGTATTATTATTCAGCTTTCATATCGCAAATGGTTATGTTCATTACGCTTCAAGCACAATGTAACTGCGGACATCGGAGTGAAAATATAGAAGCGCATTCTTCTGGGAAATATCAAGACGTTTATAATGATAATTAGTTTATAACTTGAGGATGGGTTGTGAAGTTTACGTCAGTATACAGATAATTAACTGCGCTATCGCCCATTGCAAGGTTTTTAAGAAGACAATGCCACGGGAGAAAATTTTTATTTTCCGCCATAAAGTGACGGTCTAAATGATTAGATAAGGGTGAGAGGGAATGGAGAGAAGGGAAATTCACATGAGTCGTCAGGTAATTTACAGCATTATCACCCCATGCCAGGTTTTTAGCAGGGCAATGGCATGCCAGCAAACTAGTCAGATGTTCACCGATGGAATATGGAATAATGACTGTTCATCTTCAGCAATAAAATGACGATAAAGAAATTGAGTGATTGAGGGAAAAACACACCAGAAATATAAGGTTGTGGTACTGTTGTAAAATATGTAGCAGAACTACTGTTCTGCTACATATTTTTTCCCAAACAGGCCTTTGATTGATTAGTTTTTTCTTCGATAAATGCATGCATTATAGCATCTTTGCTTACGCTTCGTCCGATGTGTGTCGCTGATCACTCAAGTGTGCACGCTTGGCGTGTAAACTGTCCACATGAAACACTTTATGAAAATATATGTGTTTATTTTAATACAAACAATAGTGGCAGTGGCTTGGGCTGGGGTTACACTACTGTTGGGGACTCACCAGCACCAGCGGGGCGGGGTACTGCCACTGGGGTTACACCTACTGCTGGGGACTCACCAACACCAGCGGGGCGGGGTACTGCCACCGGGGTTACACCTACTGCTGGGGACTCACCAACACCAGCGGGGCGGGGTACTGCCACCGGGGTTACACCTACTGCTGGGGACTCACCCGCACCAGCGGGGCGGGGTACTGCCACCGGGGTTACACCTACTGCTGGGGACTCACCAGCACCAGCGGGGCGGGGTACTGCCACCGGGGTTACACCTACTGCTGGGGACTCACCAGCACCAGCGCGGCGGGGTACTGCCACCGGGGTTACACCTACTGCTGGGGACTCACCAGCACCAGCGGGGCGGGGTATTGCCACTGAAGTACCCGAGCCACTTATGGTGTATCCATGGACGAGGAAAACGATGTCGGACATCGGAGCACGATACGGAGGCAGGCTGAACTGAATGGAGAGCAAATTACCCACCATCAAGTGTGGGTTGTGGTAGCTTTGTTGCATTTGAGATGCAATGGTTGCGCTGCACTGCTAGGCACATCGCTCAGGAAGGTTAAAACGACAATGCATAGATACGTAGAAGATAAACAGAGGACTAATTGGAATTCAGGTTACCCTGAAAACGAAAAAGGTCGCCGGAGCTCAACCTACGTTAGTGATCTTGCATGATCCTGGAAATCTGCAGGGATAATGTCCGAAGTTGAATCCAGTCATCTGTAGTCTAAGCCGTATACAATGTATCACAATGGCCATGTCAAGGTGCGATAATCCGAGATTTGGTTTAACAAATCGTGTGAGGGTTGCTCTTCATGAAGTCATGGCTCCGTGACCTGACATGACCTAACAAAAACAAATCCTCCAAAAGCTGTGCGAAGGACGCCCCAGAAGGTGCCGAAAATAGCAAGGGGTTCCGTCGAGCGGTGCGGAACCTATCCACGCAAATCCTTGGGGTGGGGTGTACACCCGCCCTCCCTACAATGGCAATTAACCCCCCCAAAAAACCCCCAGTGGAATGAGGATTATGAAGCAAGAAAGTGTCTTATTATTTTCGTATTATGTTGTATTATTCGTATAGTATATTATATTGTATTATTTCGTATTGTTTTCACCCACCCCTCAACACAACAACCATTATGACTGAGCCCATGCATTCAGATCTGACATATAAGCTTCCAAATTACTACGGCGAATATGAATGGTAATCTGTTTATATTAGGTCAATACGTTTAAAACGAATTTCTCGGTTTGTTTTCCTTTGCTGTAACTGGCCGTTTATATTTGTGAGCCATGCACCGTTCTACGCCATGGTGTGGCAGTGTACTAAGCCAGTTTGTGGCCTTATTCTACTACTTTGTCTCAACAACGCGAATCGACCTGGTCTGAGCTGGTTGCTTGATGTTGCACGAATCTGAGCCAATTGTTATTTCATGTCACTGAGTGATTACACCAATGGCTTGACTTGACTACATCACTGGCCTGACCGTAGGTCATGGACCTGGCTTTGTGTCACTGACCTAACTACGTGCCACTGGGCGATCACTGCACCATACAGACCTTGCGCAACTGAGCAGATTGTGATTACACAGACTTTACACAAAGTGTGAATTTCTGTCAATGACCCTTCCTGGCATGGCTGTTTGACCCTGCCAATCTTCGGCCCGACGAGCTGAACTTGCTGCCGCAGACGACGACAGAAGAAGCAGCCGGCCAAGCCGACCGACAAGCTGGCCACCGCCGGAGGCCACCTGTCCGGCTGGACGGCGCCCACACACGAGGCGGTGCCGGCACACCTGTTCGCACAGCACGTGCGCCAAATGGGACACGACTCTGGCGACGGGTTCCGCCGCGAGTGGGAGATGCTGCAGATGGCAGCGCCTCTGGAGGCCAGCGTGGCAACTGGCGAGTCGACGCAGAAACACGGGATGTCGCCGGCGGTGGGCGCTGTCGGAACTGCATGTGAGTGCTCGAAACAGTTTTTATTGCACACACCCGGGAGCAGGTTGGATTCGATGTGTATTATTTTAGGGCGAAATGCAGGGAGATGGTTCGCATGCAGTGTGCTAAAGTGAGCTACCTATCCGAGCTTGCGTTGACATATATAGCAGTGTCGAAGCTGCACCTCAGCCGCTGGTATAGTCAAGCTATGACCTGACATTTCTCTTGTTTCTTCCGCATAGGAGATGTAAAGAACCCTCTGAAGCCTTGACGAATATCTGAAGAAATGCATCTTACCTTGTCCAAAAATACACGACATCCTTCTTGAGAGCTGCACAGCGACGATGTGCACTAAGTTCTGCAGCGAATCATGTGTCGTCTACTTTTGGGGGGGAACCACTGAAGGTTGTCACCCACCGGTATAGCTTAGCTACTAACTACTTTACCTCTGTTTTTATCTTCGGGCCTCCGTGGCATCCCGAAGTAACATTTTGTTATATTCATCTCACCGAAGGCGGAAATCTCCCGGCAACCCGTCAACAATAGGTTTAGGTAAACGTACAAATTCGCCATTCAACCTGGCCCTCACTTCGCCAAAGCCTGCCAACCGAGCCGAGCGTGTTCGCCCCGCTCAGATCAGCTGACGCGGGTGACCGTCTCGTCGCGACTGTACCGCAACAAGCCGGTGCCGACCGCCTACCTGGTGGACGGCTACCACAAGTCGGGCGCGTTCATCGTCACCGACCGGCCGCCGGCCGCCGCACGAGACGGCCTCTGGCGACTCGTCTGGGAGCGCAACGTCGCCACCGTGGTGCTCATCGGCTCGTCCCGGGTACGTCTGGTGACGTCAGTCAGGTGTGTGACGTCACCGACTGACTCGCTCGCCTCGACTGACGACGAAGGTGGCGCTCGGTACTGGCCGTCTGGATCCCGTGCAAAATGGGGTCGGCTTGATGCAGCCATGTATTTCACAAAATGCAAAAAGTTCACAGAACGAGATAAGTTCATTAACATACCATAATGACTAGCAGCAAGTCAATAACAAAAGATGCAACTGAATTCGTGAAACAAATAACAGTAGGCTGAAGTAGAATAAGGTGCATGTTGTAGTAGGTAGCTTGGACACCAACACAATTCGGGCATAATCATATCGCTTACCTACTGACCACTGTCTTTTGATATGCATCCTTCTTATTTCCCCGTAGAGCACAGCGCCAAGTCGGTTCGTGATCATTCATTTTGGTTGCACCGTTACACTGTAGATACGCTTACGACGGCTGGCAACGCGTGACCTTCAGTTCGTGACCCCTCATCTCGGTTTCCCCGTAAATACGTTTACGACGGTCTGTGACGCGTGAACTTCTTTGGTTCGTGACCCGTCATCTCGGTTTCATCGTAAATACGCTTACGATGGCCGGCGACGCGAAATCTGTTCTCCACTCATCCAGCGACTTAAATGAAAGCCAGTGCTCTCGGTCGGCTCCCGGCGTTGGGATATGAACGGCTCTGGGTGTAAAGGCATCATCGTGTTTGATAAATCGCTGTTTGCGCCAAAACCCTGCTATAGAGCACTCGCTCTCGAGAACGAGTGTCAGTTAGTGCTCTTAAGAATGTTAGCTTAGTGTTCTGAAGAACGTTAAGCACTCGTTCTTAAGGACTGGTGTTGAACGAATGCCTCCCCGTTCTTAAGAATGTGGAAATACTGCACTGTCAGGATAATGTTGGAGGTTTGCACATTCTCTCCACTACAGGTTGACCCATGTTATGGAAGTCAGCTTCTGAAGGCTGTATAGAACATCTACGCATCCTTCAGAAGCGAACATCTGCCCGTCTGTGAACTTCCGCCGAGCTGTTCCTCACGTCAGCCGTGAACCACGGGCCGGCGGCGACTGCAGTGACAGCACGCGTGCCACCTGCCGACAGACGTGGGCCAGCCTGTGGCCAGAGCCGGGACTGGCCGTGTCGTCTGGAGACCTCCAGCTGGAGCAGTGCGAGCAGCTGCAGCTGGCCACCTGCTGCGTCAGCGCGCTACTCATCTCCAAGCTGAAGGTACTGCCGGTCGGCGGTGCGACTTTATTGCGGCGCCGGTTTTCCATTGGCCGTATCGTGGCTTACGGGCAGGCTGGCGGCCGAATCCCGCCATTGATTCTGTTTTAGACCGCGCCGGCAAAATGCAATTTTATCGGCACCGAAGTGGCCTGAATGCTCGCGGAGCTTTGGCGCCTTGGTCACGATCGGAGCCCATGAAAACCTTCTTTCGGGAAACCACTTAATATGATATTCGCTGCGGCGGCCGCGACATTCGGCAGAGGACTGAACCGTATGTAGCGACCAGTGTGCTATGTTGAAACGTATAGCGTGATATCACATGCACCGGTGCTGTTCATCACATGAAGTTGACACTACCTCTGAGCCGGTAGCGATCGAAGAAAGTTCAGTGCCATTGTACAGAGGAACGCAACTTTGGTATTTGCCTTCAGACATTATTGTAACTTGTACCGACTTACACGCTCTAAGCACGTATTGCTCTCCCTATCCTCCTTCTATTGTTTTAGTACTTGCAATGCAATACAATGCTTCCGCCTAAGATGTTCGAAAACCTTCTGGACCCACCACCAGATTCCATAAAGTTTTTTTTTTTAAATTAATAGCCATTGGTCATTACTTCTTCAACCTTTGGTGGATGTGTTGATTCTCGGTTTCGTGACGAGTTATTTGCTTTGGTCATACAGCGACGAGTGGGACCACAACCTTTGGGCTGAACGATGAGGATCATATCCGACCCGTGAGCTACGCACCTTTCCACAACGTTTGATAAATGAGAAAATATTGTCCATGTCAAATCATGTCATGAATTTATGACGTCGTAAAAGGGAATACCTTCTCTTATTTTCACTATATTCGTTTATTTCCGCAGCTTATAGTCGCTCAACGGCTCGATATTATGGGCCCTCGGTATACATGATAGCTGACAGCTAATCTGGCATGACAGCATGGGTCATTGCCTTTTTCAAGGAGATGTGGTGGAATGGACCTAATTTATCCAGTCATTTCCGGTTTGACGAAATTCTTTGCGCTATACTAGTTCACATATTTTACAGATTACCGCTAGAAGCGTAATATGGTTTAATGTGTGGCTATATGTTAGAAACGAACCTGAGTATTTCCTTTTTAATGGACATTTCGTCTGAACTGACATCTTAAAAAATACCCAGAAGTATGCAGTCGGCTATTACTGGCTAGGTCTTGCCATAGGCAACACGCTCATTTTGGCGGGGAGGGAGGGGGCTCGCTTCGCTAGCACACGTCGTTTGAAAACGGCAGGGATGGCAATAAGCTTTGCAGCGTGGATGGTAGCACAATATCGTCCATGGTTGTGTGATGCAAGTGTGGACTGCTGCCGACTGGTGTCAGTTGGTTGTGTGATGTAAATGTGGACTGCTGCCGACTGGTGTCAGTTGGTTGTGTGATGCAAATGTGGACTGCTGCCGACAGGTGTCAGTTGGTTGTGTGATGTAAATGTGGACTGCTGCCGACAGGTGTCAGTTGGTTGTGTGATGCAAATGTGGACTGCTGCCGACTGGTGTCAGTTGGTTGTGTGATGCAAATGTGGACTGCTGCCGACTGGTATCAGTTGGTTGTGTGATGTAAATGTGGACTGCTGCCGACTAGTGTCAGTTGGTTGTGTGATGTAAATGTGGACTGCTGCCAACTGGTGTCAGTTGGTTGTGTGATGTAAATGTGGACTGCTGCCGACTGGTGTCAGTTGGTTGTGTGATGCAAGTGTGGACTGCTGCCGACTGGTGTCAGTTGGTTGTGTGATGTAAATGTGGACTGCTGCCGACTGGTGTCAGTTGGTTGTGTGATGTAAATGTGGACTGCTACCGACTGGTGTCAGTTGGATGTGTGATGTAAATGTGGACTGCTGCCGACTGGTGTCAATTGGTTGTGTGATGCAAATGTGGACTGCTGCCGACTGGTGTAAGTTGGTTGTGTGATGTAAATGTGGACTGCTGCCGACTGGTGTCAGTTGGTTGTGTGATGTAAATGTGGACTGCTGCCGACAGGTGTCAGTTGGATGTGTGATGTAAATGTGGACTGCTGCCGACAGGTGTCAGTTGGTTGTGTGATGTAAATGTGGACTGCTACCGACTGGTGTCAGTTGGTTGTGTGATGAAAATGTGGACTGCTGCCGACTGGTGTCAGTTGGTTATGTGATGCAAATGTGGACTGCTGCCGACTGGTGTGAGTTGGTACAGTGCATGATAACAATAGTACATTATAAAATGAAGCTTGTATTCACAATTGTAGAAGCTTTAGAGACTTCTTCCCGAACCATATGCCTGTTGCTTGGAACTTTTGGGAGCACTCAGTGGACCAAATGGCATTTGCTTTGATCCGAGTATAGTATGGCTACCTAGGGATGGTGCTTGGCAAAAATTAATGGCGTGGAACGTCAACTGCAGTGTCCTGCCTCGATACTGGGCTTCATCAAGAGAAAATTCACAGAACTATCAGTTCATGATGAAAATGAGAGGACAGAAAATTGAGCCTTCAAATTGATAGGAAGCTGCGCTGCCATGGGCATACACCGATCGGGACATCGTTTCATATAATTATAATAATGGTTCACGACGTCCTAAGTTATGTCCAATGGACACCAGGTGCGGAGACGTGGTTGCGTACGTTCCGATCAAAACGCTATTTTTTCTAGAACTGCTCAATGTATAGTCAGATAAGAGTAGTCAGGTGAATTCTAAATTTGTATAAGACTGCATCATGCGAATCGATGGAACTGACTTTATGCTTACAGTCAATATTAGAAGAATCCTTTCGCAAAACTGCGGCCTGATTAGACATTTCGCAATGTATCCACACAGTGGTGGACCTTGGTGCCCTGGAGATGCACAGAATGTGGGTGGAGTCCATCTGTCGCTACTCTTCGCCCGCGACCAATGGGTTAGAGAGGGTTATGAGGTTAGAGATATTAGCCATGTCATGTGGTCGAAAACAGGCCACGTATCCTAAAGCCAACAATCAACCCAGGGAATGGCCAAGCCTCGACCACATCTATAACACCCTCGCAAGAACACGATTCGTCCACCTCAGTCCAGGGTGCATGTCCAACACTGACTGCAGGTATATTCCACTACAGTCCAGAGCCCACGTTCAACACCGACTACAGGTACCGTCCACCACAGTCCGAGATGCACATCCAACACCGACTACAGGTACCGTCCACCACAGTCCGAGATGCACTTCCAACACCGACTGCAGGTACCGTCCACCACAGTCCAGAGCCCACGTCCAACACTGACTGCAGGTACCGTCCACCTCAGTCCAGAGCCCACGTCCAACACCGACTGCAGATACTGTCCACCACAGTCCGAGATGCACATCCAACACCGACTACAGGTACCGTCCACCACAGTCCGAGATGCACATCCAACACCGACTACAGGTACCGTCCACCACAGTCCGAGATGCACTTCGAACACCGACTGCAGGTACCGTTCACCACAGTCCGAGATGCACATCCAACACCGACTACAGGTACCGTCCACCACAGTCCGAGATGCGCATCCTTTACCGACTGCAGGTACCGTCCACCACAGTCCAAGATGCACTTCCAACACCGACTGCAGGTACCGTCCACCACAGTCCAGAGCTCACGTCCAACACCGACTGCAGGTACCGTCCACCACAGTCCGAGATGCATTTCCAACACTGACTACAGGTACCACCGTCCACCTCAGTCCAGAGCCCACGTCCAACACCGACTACAGGTACCGTCCACCACAGTCCAGAGCCCACATCCAACACCGACTGCAGATACCGTCCACCACAGTCCAAGATGCACTTCCAACACCGACTACAGGTACCGTCCACCACAGTCCGAGATGCACATCCAACACCGACTACAGGTACCGTCTACCACAGTCCGAGATGCACTTCCAACACCGACTGCAGGTACCGTCCACCACAGTCCAGAGCCCACGTCCAACACCGACTGCAGGTACCGTCCACCACAGTCCGAGATGCATTTCCAACACTGACTACAGGTACCGTCCACCTCAGTCCAGAGCCCACGTCCAACACCGACTGCAGATACCGTCCACCTCAGTCCAGAGCGCACGTCCAACACCGACTACAGGTACCGTCCACCACAGTCCGAGATGCACTTCCAACACTGACTACATGTACTGTCCACCACAGTCCAGAGCCCACGTCCAACACCGACTGCAGGTACCGTCCACCACAGTCCGAGATGCATTTCCAACACTGACTACAGGGACCGTCCACCTCAATCCAGAGCCCACGTCCAACACCGACTACAGGTATCGTCCACCACAGTCCAGAGCCCACGTCCAACACTGACTGCAGGTACCGTCCCCCTCAGTCCAGAGCGCACGTCCAACACCGACTACAGGTACCGTCCACCACAGTCCGAGATGCACTTCCAACACCGACTACAGGTACCGTCACCACAGTCCAGAGCCCACGTCCAACACCGACTACAGGTATCGTCCACCACAGTCCGAGATGCATTTCCAACACCGACTACAGGTACCGTCCACCTCAGTCCAGAGCGCACGTCCAACACCGACTACAGGTACCGTCCACCACAGTCCGAGATGCACTTCCAACACCGACTACAGGTACCGTCACCACAGTCCAGAGCCCACGTCCAACACCGACTACAGGTACCGTCACCACAGTCCAGAGCCCGCGTCCAACACCGACTACAGGTACCGTCACCACAGTCCAGAGCCCACGTCCAACACCGACTACAGGTACCGTCCACCACAGTCCGAGATGCACTTCCAACACTGACTGCAGGTACCGTCCACCACAGTCCAGAGCCCACGTCCAACACCGACTACAGGTACCGTCCACCACAGTCCGAGATGCACTTCCAACACCGACTACAGGTACCGTCACCACAGTCCGAGATGCACATCCAACACCGACTGCAGGTACCGTCCACCACAGTCCGAGATGCATTTCCAACACTGACTACAGGTACCGTCCACCTCAGTCCAGAGCCCACGTCCAACACCGACTACAGGTACCGTCCACCACAGTCCAGAGCCCACGTCCAACACTGACTGCAGGTACCATCCACCTCAGTCCAGAGCGCACGTCCAACACCGACTGCAGGTACCGTCCACCACAGTCTGAGATGCACTTCCAACACCGACCACAGGTACCGTCCACCACAGTCCAGAGCCCACGTCCAACACCGACAGCAGGTACTGTCCACCACAGTCCGAGATGCACTTCCAACACCGACGACATGTACCGTCCACCATAGTACGAGATGCACTTCCAACACCGATTACAGGTACCGTCCACCACAGTCCGAGATGCATTTCCAACACTGACTACAGGTACCGTCCACCTCAGTCCAGAGCCCACGTCCAACACCGACTACAGGTACCGTCCACCACAGTCCAGAGCCCACGTCCAACACTGACTGCAGGTACCATCCACCTCAGTCCAGAGCGCACGTCCAACACCGACTGCAGGTACCGTCCACCACAGTCTGAGATGCACTTCCAACACCGACCACAGGTACCGTCCACCACAGTCCAGAGCCCACGTCCAACACCGACAGCAGGTACTGTCCACCACAGTCCGAGATGCACTTCCAACACCGACAACATGTACCGTCCACCATAGTACGAGATGCACTTCCAACACCGATTACAGGTACCGTCCACCACAGCCCAGGGTGCATGCGCCCAACACCGACGCGGCGTATGACTCATTGCTAGATGCTAGATCATCAATTGTTCGACTGCCACGCATGTCATATTGCTATTGTTGCTCTTGCACACTGCTTCTGTCTGGAGAAACTCCGCATGCCCGCTAAATGTTCTGGGTCGGATTTCCCGAAGCTTTCCGCCAAGCTTTGCAGAGATGCTCGGGCTGTTCTGAGAAGACACTGTGTAGAGTGCTGTGTCGATGCTGAGCCTTCTGTTACCGGTCGGTCGCAATTGGTGCAGTGCCCACTTCCGGACAGTTTGCTGTGCGAATCACTGAGAAGTTAATTCGTACCCGGTGAATTCCTCTACGCCAACCCATGACACGACTAAGGCGTAGACGCCGACATAACATGGACGTTATGTCGACGATATCGATACACAGTTCATCGCTAACCTTGACATTATGGGAAGTGCCCGTCGAAAACTTCTAGTAGTGTGGCAACAACTTCAGGCCGATATCAATAACAGCCTACAGGTCAGGTCATTGTATGCATCAGGTCGGGTCATTGCATATGCAAGGTTGAACCCTCGCCCACCGGGCGAACGCCACCAGCCTTCCCATCTGATGAGAGAGGGTCTGTTCTACACACATATGAGGGGAAATGTTCTGCACAGCACCTATGCGATGGGTGAGAGTCTGCACCTCCCCCATCCAAGAGAAGAGGATCTGCTCCACCACCATGCGAGGGAAGAGGGTCTGCACCGCCCCCATTCGAGGGAAGAGGGTCTGCTCTGCCCCCATGCGAGGGAAGAGGGTCTGCACCGCCCCCATTCGAGGGAAGAGGGTCTGCACCGCCCCCATTCGAGGGAAGAGGGTCTGCTCTGCCCCCACCCGAAGGTTGCCATCCACTCATCATGATATCCACTTCTGCACTTTTCTCCGCCCCTAATAGAGGTGGAGGGAGGGGGGGATTACATATAACATCACTGCATGTGTACCCTCGGTGAGCCCGACTTCCCGTATTGTTTTGATCATGCACGCATGTTCGCAGAAACGGGCCCGTGGCAGAGGAAGGCAGAGGCGGATCACCTGCTTCCAATACACTCACTGGCCAGAGTTTAGTCTTCCCGACGACCCCCTGCCGCTGTTGGAATTCGTGCAGCGGACTCTCCGGAACGATGTGTCGCCAAGGACTACGGTCCTCTTCATATCTGGGTAATTATGCTGTCTGGTGCATTGTGGATGTGCTCTACTACTAGCTTTACCCATGGATTATGTTTAACTTGTTGTCTGTATTGCTCCGTGTAGTGAGGAGGTACCGTCCTTGCCTACCTTGTTGGCCGGTTCAGATTAAATCTACGTCATTGTGAGCATATGACTGATGGATTGAACAATCTACCAAACTGCGCGACACATTTCATGGGAAGAGCTGGTGGAGGCAAGAGGTTAGGAAGAGACAGCAGCTGCATTTGATGGTAATATCTCAGGCATTGCAGAAACCACAGGGTCACGTTAAGCACCAAGTGGCGATATTTGACTGATCAGCGATATTTTGATATATTCGTCACGCCTCGGACGAAGAATAAACTGAGATGCTAACATACATACATTTAGAAAAAATGCAATCCAAGGCGTCGTGAAATATAACCATAAGGTAATAAAGTAGTGTATACCACCATCTTGTATTTCAGGTACGACTTATCTTCATTCAATCGATTTCTGGACCGTTATTTTACTGCTGGATATAAATACAGTTAATATTCTACGTTCCAGCGGTGAACATCTGACTAGTTTTCTGGCATTTCGTTGCCCTGTTAATGAAAAAAAAACTATGTCATGGGGTGAAAATGCAGATAATTACCTGTTAATTTAGGTAAATTTCATCATTCAGCCCAAATTTTGGGGGGACCGTCACTTTACCGCCGAAAGAGAGAAAAAAAATTTCATAGGGGAAAAAAACATGTCCTAGGGGATCACTTTTCCACCCCATAAGGTTTTCGGCAGACAGTGAAGAAACGGCGCGTGGCATCACGCCGAATTTGGCATACCTCTTCCTACATCAATTTTACTTGTTGTGTGAAAACGTTGGGTCATCTACGATCACCGAGTGATTAAAGTCAAATAAGGTCACCTCCAAAAACGTTCAACCATCCGTCACGCTTTAATAGATAAAGATATTTGAATGCATCTTTCAGCGTTTGCTTATCTTTAAGGATGCAACAAAACGCACCAGAGGAATTTTTTATCTCTTTCGATTTTGATGACTGATTTGTTTTGCATATTTGCCCATTGGGGATAAAATCGAAGATTCTGGCTAAAGTAAGCACTTTTTAGGAGACAGAGTTAACTTGTAGCAACGCTTTCCGGTGCGCTTTACCCATTTGAGAAATAGAATTTCGAGAAAATTGAAAACTGTATGTCTGGAAATGTTCCAAAAATTCAAAATTTGATGTTTGGATGGGCAAATATTTTGGGCCAATGGTCGATTTCGCCCTCCTTTTAAAATTCCAAACAATCTTATGTTTTCAAAATGTACCCCAAAATAAACTCCCCAGAGCCAAAAACATGACGTCAGTTGTGATCACAGATCCATAGTGACGTCACCTTTTAAAGGGATACAATGTTGTGGGTGGTTTCGGGCCCTACTCGTCGAGCGCTTTCCGGTGACACCACTCTCGTTTTCGGGCAACGCTTAGTTTGAATATTATAGGGGAATATAACTCCCCCCCCCCCGAGACGGGGTGTGAGGATCTGACCGGGAAGACGGGAAGGGATAATTCAACCGTAAGCATCTGACCAGTTTCCTCCCGTTGCATTGCCTTGTTGAATGACTTTGCATTGGGCGATAGTGCAGTTAATTGTCCGTCGACTGACGTAAATATCACCTCAAATTATAAACTGATAATTAGAAGCATCTTGATATTGCCAAGGACATTTTCTTTTTCTTTTTAGCCCATTGTCCGCAGCTATATTGTGCTTGAAGCGCAACAACATGTCAACTTGGAAAGATACAGGCCAAATAATTTGTGGATGCAATGATCCCTGAGGGATTACGTAGTAAGATAAGCAACAATTTAGCTTCCTGAATAAAAAAAACAGCATTGAACTTATGCCCACATGATTCATACATAGACTGTCCATAACAGCCACAGTACGTGGAGGGCATGTATCGTGAAATAAATATTATACATCTCTCATGTATGTATGAATTGCAAAACAGCACAACAGGAACTGGATATCCCTATAAATGTAAGTTTTCATCAGCCAAATATTTGGACAGAGCCACGAAGTATGACCATAAAAAGAAGGAAAACATTTAAGCATTTATTTGGTACCGATGCTTGCTGGAGCTGCATCTCCACCTATTAATGTACTGTAAATAACGCTTGCTTTAACAACTGCTTTCCTTTCTTGCCAATGAATTTAAATCTGGATTAATATTTGATGCATTTCATGTTAATAGTGATTCATGTCGGCTTTGGATATATCACCACCGTGGATCGGATATGCCGTGGACCGGTTCAGATAATTTAAATATTTACCGTGCAATATCAATATTGGTCATAGTCATATGCCGGCAATGGTGGTTTCATGAGCGCTCCCCAAGGCTTCTGCTTCACATGACCAGACGGCGGGATACGGCAGTATTCCTAGCATGGGCGTAAGACCTCGCTAAGAACTACCTACGCCCAGGCGGCCGAGTAAAGCCCAGCTACAGCGTGGTGCTGGCTTATTGTTAATTTGCTGTTATTAACACTGTCCAGAGATGACCGGATGTTACCGCTAACGGCCAACGGCTATCCGTACAACCGGTGTGGTTGATCGTAGTGGTCAAAGTACGCTTAACTTGCGGTGATCTTAAGCTTTTAAGAAGCTGTTGCTATGCAGGAGAAAGGAAAAAAAACATGCTTGACCGCAGCGCAGTCCTGTGAGTTCGAAAGATCTTGAAGAAATCCGGAAATATGCTGATCACCGCGCTAGACGCATTTGTCTCTGCAGTGCATCCACCACGTCCGTGCTTGGTTGCTGTATTACTATTTATATTTTTTGTTTATCGATGTTAATTTCATGATTTTTCATTTCATTGCGAGATTCAACCCAATCGTCCTTTCCCTCCAACTTAAATTTTATTTAACCATATTGTGCAAGGCATGTAAAATCTTTCCATTGATAAGGGGGTCTCGTTTGGGCTCTTAAGTTCTCGTTAACCAATGGACATGTTTTTTATGAAAAAATATCGTTTGAAAGCTTGTATCGTTAAGTACACTTTTATAAAAACAAAACTTCGAAATTTTGAACACGACGGATGCAAGGAAGACCAGTTGGAAATAAGGGCACTTGTTGCGTGACTATAGCTCTTAGACTTAACCTTACTTTCGGGTCCAATTTCTGCCAATGGACTCCAAATTTATATTACTTTTAATGGTGAAGTAATGAAAGTCAATTTAAAATGTCATTGGCATATCCGGAGTAACTGAAATTGGGGAACCAATTTTGGTCATGGAACAGTCGTTTTGTAATCAACTTAAATAGTGCTAATAAACAAGGATATTTGAATAATATTATACCGAATGTTGCTCTACAAATAAAACATGCATATCATTGGTGACACCAGGTACCCAAATATGAGGTAACTATCTTATTTGTTTACCATGAGTCTGCTTCTGCCCGTAACATCATGTGCATTAGTTAGTGTATAAAACATGCGTAGATTGTATGCGTCTGCAACCTTAGGGACGGCCAGGCTTACCCACACTCCAAATACGATAACACATTCTCTTTACTTGAACATACCTAGTATAGTTGAATCCCCCTCCAATGCTGACCTTGCTCCGCCTATGTCGAAAATTGTTATATTCCTCCACTATATGAATTCTCAAAAAGCAGCAATGTTGCGATGGTGTACCAGGAGCTTGTTATTAGCATGTTGAAGACACCACCACAAACTCCCCTACTTCCTTAACCTGGAACCGCCTGCATTTGCATATTTAGTGTGCATATTTAGTGACACGAAATGTGCAACATATGTGTATTCTACATCAATGGTGTTGGCTAGAAGCTAGTACCTATGAACATAACGTTTACAGATCTGACTAGTTTTGAAAGCTGATCGAACTGTACAAATCGGCATGACATGCCTTGCAGAATCTCTGCCTGGAGCTTCCTCGGATCAACCAAAATAGTGTTCGACATAATACGTGCAAAAAACCTTATAATCATAACGCGATTAGAAGCGACCAGTGAAAACCCTGAAAGGGCTTCAGAAGGCCTTTAAATAATAGGGTTTAAGCTCTGTGTATCAATCGAAGAAAATAAACTGATGTTGGAATGGTCAAATACAACGAAACCTCTATCTCCAAAATCATTCAGCCGGTCTCGAATTCAACTATATATTTCGTCGCGAAGTCGAGCTAGCTCTGGCCAGTCGGCTCCTAACCGCCTTTTAATTAACGTGTGGATATTGAAACGAAAGCACAGGAGTGTGGCTGATTCGACATCCGTTGGTGTGTTGGCGTGAAGCATGCGCCAATCCACCTCTCGCTTCAAGTTATTTTTATCCACGTAGCATGGATATGACCTTGACGTAGCATCAAAAGAAAGAGCTTATTTCGAAGGATCTTCGGGCACGATTACCGGAAGTGTACGTACATACATTACCCTTAGCAAGTTGCATTGTTCGCATATTTTCAGGCTATATTTTCAGTACATAATTTCAGCTTGAATAAGTAACATGACACATTAGCATGAGCAGAGTACCAAACAGGAGAGGGGGCGAGCCCACGGACTCACCCGAGATACCCAGCCATGTTTGTTGAATTCACCACTTTTATGTTTCGCGTTCCGCATTTTGTGCATGCCTTGCGAATTGTTGTGTGCATAGCCGAGTGGCCAAATGACCCGACCCACCCTCAGGTGGAAGCGATGTCGTAGTCGTGACTTTTGGTGCTCGTCATTTCAATACTATTTTCGGCAGACATACACCTCCAGGTCTCCCGACAAACATTGTACGAGTGGAACTATCATTAAGAAGCAATTCTGTCATGCTTTCGAGATGATGGCGTGCATTTTTGTCCTCTCGACTTGTCATTTAATGTGCTGCTTCATATTTCTTCATACCACATCTCGGTCAAATGTGTGCGGTGCCCAAATGAAAATGTCGAAGGAAATGATAAATTCCTCACCAAAAGTGAAAGCTCAAACCAACGATAATTCACCAACCTCACTAAGCCCTGGCTGAGCACATTCACCACTATGGTTATCACACCCTGAGATGATAGCCAGCTGTTGGTCAAAAGTCAGGGGGAAACAGTGATGTGACGCTGCCGCATGCATGGCTGTTGGGTCCTAAAGCGCCGTTAATAAAACCGGCCGGGCCTGTTGAGACCGGCGTCAGTGGCTGCAACCACGCGGCGGAGTACCCCCGGGACAGATAGGTGGCCGCGTCATTGGTCGATAGCCTCACCACATACCCCAGCCATCCGGCAGACTCGGCCCGTCGAGCCAGCATTATCACCGGCTTATTGGGATGGCAGGCTCCCCAGACCGTCGGCTGCGTCATTTACCCGTCGTGCCGCGGGGAGGCTCCCCAGACGGTCGGCTGCGTCATTTGCCGTCGTGCCGCCGGGAGGCATCACGTGGGGCGGGGTGGGTTTCAGGCTGCGCCGTCTCATCTCGCGTGATGTGTGTGCTGTGACGGAGCAGGCTGCTTTTGGCGGGAAATGTTCCTTGTGACTGGGCAGGTTGCAGGAGACTGGGGCAGTTTGTGTTCGGTAGGACGGCCTCATGTGACAGGTAGACTTCAGGCCCTTGTGACTGGGCAGGTTGCAGGAGACTGGGGCAGTTTGTGTTTGGTAGGACGGCCTCATGTCACGGGTGGTCCTCGGACCCTTGCGACTGGGCAGGCTGCAGGTGACTGGGACAGTTTGTGTTCGGTAGGACGGCCTCATGTGACAGGTAGACTTCAGGCCCTTGTGGCTGGGCAGGTTGCAGGAGACTGGGGAAGATTGTGTTCGGTAGGACGGCCTCATGTGACGGGTGGTCTTCAGGCCCTTGCGACTGTGCAGGTTGTAGGTGACTAGGACAGTTTGTGTTTGGTAGGACGGCCTCATGTGACGGTTGGTCCTCAGGCCCTTGTGGCTGGGCAGGCTACAGGTGACTGGGACAGTTTGTGTTCGGTAGGCCGGCCTCATGTGACAGGTAGACCTCAGACCCTTGTGGCTGGGCAGGTTGCAGGAGACTGGGGGAGTTTGTGTTTGGTAGGACGGCCTCATGTGACGGGTAGTCCTTAGGCCCTTTGCACAAATTCATGGAGGCCGTCTTGGGCAAGGTTGTAGGCACGCGGATTAAAAGTGAGTGAAGGGCAATGTAATGTTGCCCGTAGGGTTCAAACACATGGTGTTCAAATGGCAAATTGAGGATCATGAACCTCTTGACAGCTTTTTCTTCACGTGTCCTACATCTTGGGTATTCGATGTTGTTCCATAAGATCCGTGACAACTTGTTTACTCTTCTACCCACAATAAAGTTCATGGCGAATTTGTATCGAACGTGGCGGCAGTTTTAGAGCATTGGTTTTCACTCAAAATTATAAAGGCAAATAGAAACGGCGTGAATGGGTCAGTATAAACAACCATTTAGAACAGTGTGTTCTACTTTATATACGTCAGGATATCATTCTGACCAAAATATTGAACTAAAATCCGGATGATAATTTGGGGGAATGCTATGAAAAACGCGTGAAATCCAGCTGGTGTAGTATTTCGCAAACAAGACATGAAACGAAAATAGAACTAAAATATTTCCGAAGTATGCATCGTTAATATTTCGTTTGTATTTGCCCGACGATAATACGATCCATTTTGAAAGAAACTCGGGGCATCCATTCGGTTCTTGAACATAACCGCTGGTGCCAGGAATGAAGATGTATGAGAGGCATGCAACTATCTTCAACTATCTGAAAACGCGTCCGCTGTCCACCGCTGTCCTCCACTGTCCACCGCTGTCCTCCGCTGTCCACCGCTGTCCCCGCTGTCCACCGCTGTCCACCGCTGTCCATCGCTGTTCACAGCTGTCCACCGCTGTCCTCCGCTGTCCACCGCTGTCCACCACTGTCCACCGCTGTCTTCCACTGTCCACCGCTGTCCACCACTGTCCACTGCTGTCCTCCGCTGTCCTCCGCTGTCCTCCGCTGTTCACCGATGTTCACCGCTGTTCACTGCTGTCCACCGCTGTCCACCGCTGTCCACCGCTGTCCTCGGCTGTCCACAGCTGTCCACTGCTGTCCTCCGCTGTCCACCGCTGTCCACCGCTGTCCACCGCTGTTGTCGCCGCCGTCACAAACCAATGATACATCGAGAACAATTCGCCATTGTTGCGGGAGTGGGTTTAATGAACGGATACTCATCACTGGTACCCAAATTTAGAAAAGCAGATGGTGAGCACACATACCGGACAACGAAAGGTAGCTTAGGAATTCGGCCGAAAAGTGAGTAGCTTCGTCTTCAGTTTCGGTGCAATCAATCGTTTGATGTTCAACACCTTAACCCGGGATTCTCGCCACCAGATTCTCGCTCATTGGTGTGACGTCATTTAACAGTGCCCAAATCGCTATCGTCGAAACCCATTTCGAAGCCATGTAATTCTGCTCCAAATTCGGAAATACTCGACATACTAAATACTCAGTTGAAGTGACGGCTGTGCACATATTGTTAGTGAGTTTGATTCTTCCATCTACACCGGCGGCTCATTGCTAGTTGGCAGCAAATGGCCACAACAACTTCACAGCTCACGGTCTCCAATTGTTAATACCCCATGTCTGTCTTCAACTTCATCAATTTCATATCAGTCCATTAATTACCCCGTTTACATAAGCAGGTCAGCCGTCAACAAAATTTCCGATCCGGTCGATTCGCAAAAGTTCCGATCGCGCGACCCGTTTACAAGAGCAAGGCAGCCACCTAATCGGTTTTTTTATCTGAATCGGATTTTTTATTTATGAAATTTTTGATACCGACTGTGCGATAATTAAAGAAGCAGGCTAAATCAGGTTCACTACGCAATCCGAGAGATAAATCAGCAAATCCCAAACGCTTTCACAAATTCGCGATTTAGAACACTCCGGCAAATCACAAAATTCACGGCGCACTAATAACGTAACGTCTCAGCGCCGCTTTGAGCTGATACGTGTCTGATTCTTTGTTTCATAACTATGTTTGGAATGCTAATTAAAAAACAACACGTTTATTTTTCACAATTTTCCTAAATTTACTCAATCCTTAGCAGAGAATAGTTTCAAGAAGTGTCATGACCCTTGCAGCCGTATCGTTAATTGTTCATGGTTGGTGCTTATCGCAAAATTCCGCCGACCGAAGCGTAAATTTGGCTAACATTTTTGCATGTTTTGCTACGCCAAAGCCCGTTTACAAGCGCGTTATTTTCGCAGGTTTTCCCTATCGCATTGCATTCTGGAGATTTGCTGTTCATGTAAATGGGGAAAATGATAGCATTTCAAGGAGGCATTCCCAATGTTAGCTCTGGTCCCGCCCCTGACCACATGCAAGATGTACCTGAAATCGTATCACATTCATGTTGGCATTCTGCCCATGGTATTTGCTTGCAGCGTTTGATGTCTTGCAGTGTTCGACTTACGGCTTCGAGTAGAAGCCATTGGTGCTTCATCGGCTATACTCGCAGACCATCGTTTATAAAATGAGCCGAAGAAGGGCCTCTTGAAATTGAACACCTCGGTTGGACCATGAGCCTATGTCTAAGGGTGGCATCTTAATCGTGTCATGCATCTTATTCCCAAGTTGTAATAGAGATGTAGCGATGCCACCAGGCGGTGGCATGGGACCCTGATCTTTGATTTTGACCAACATTACGTGGACCAAAATCGATCGGGACAATGCCGGGCTGTTTTTCCAGGACGGCTGCTCCGCACGATCATAGCTGGTCTCGGTTGAATACACTGCCCCAAAATGAACAACGTGTTTGGCAGTGGTGGCCGGTCAGCTGTACTTAGATAATTCGTGTCCATCCACATCTATGACTACTTTTTAATTTTGCATCCAACCTTACCAACGACATTCCCAGTGAAAGTAGCCGTGTCATCACCAGCTATGCGTCGGTTAGCAAAAAGGTGATCATCACACAGTGAGCCAGGCTGCTCTTCCCACAACCGCAACGGGCAGCTTCGCTCGCAAAATACCAGGACGATGGCAAAAAGTACTCGGAGCCGGGCGGCTAAAGATGCAGCGGAGACCTCTGTGAGCGCCAGCCCTAATGTTAGTCATCACGCAGCAATCAATCCTGGGAGAGCTCGGCTCGCGAAACGTCTTAGAAAGCCTGCCATTCACGATGTTTATGTTGTTGTAGCTCTGGGGGCCGACAGGTGGTCAGAAGAATACGTAGCAAGTAGCGCTATATTTGCTTTGGACTAATAGTACACACTCGGCCAATTATTCCTGCTTTAGAAGTGCTTACGTCTGTAGCAGTACTTCTTACTGCTAGGTATTGCTCACTGCTGACCGACCACCTGCTTTTCGGCGGCACCACTGCTTCCTTCCCCTGTTCAAAGTGTCAAATATCGGCATATTAGTGACGAACAACGTTTGAGCAAACTCATCTTGACAACATGGTGGGCCTGGTGGCCTGGTGTGGCCTGGTGTGGGCGGTTGGCGGCCCAGGGTGGGTAGTTAACGTGACCTGGGTGGGCTGTTAGTCTGGAATATTTCATTTCCCTCGCAGCTCATGTTGCTGTTGAATGTGTTGGATGCAGTGGGAGTGAAGTCGGTGTGTGTTTGCTTTGTGTTGACTCGGTGACTCGGCGACGGTGGTGTGTCGGTTGGGTTGGGAGCGGTAGTGATGTCTCAATCACCGGTGTTAGGGATTGGAAATAGCCCGTCCGATGACAGCCAATGAGATACTCCGAGTGAACAGAAGCTGCGTTGCGTGGTCCATGTTTGAAAATGCATTTTGAGCTGTGTTTGTTTCGGAAACAAGCAGCATGTCAATGCCGACGACAGCGGCACTCAACTCGAAGACCGAGTCATTGGCCCACACTCCACTCCGCCGCATGCCCCCGGGTGAGAGTGGAGCGCCCGTCCTGGCGCATTAGGAGGAAAGAGTAGTCGAACAGCGCCCTTCAACGGCCCATTCCTTCGCCGCATCTATCACGGCTGAGTGGAGCACGTGAGCGCTATCACGGCTTAGTGGAGCACGTGAGCGCTATCACGGCTTAGTGGAGCACGTGAGCGCTGCTCACAAATGGTTGAACGTGTTGTGTTATCACTCCAGCAATGTTGGATCAGTCCCGAACTTGTTCGACAATGACTGAGAAAACAGCTTCCCTCTGCCGGAGTTTGGGCGGTAAAAAATACGCATGCGAACCCAGAGCACCAGCGACAGCAACTAAGCTGCTTAGCGGTGCTTTCCATCGGTCCTTTTTTAGGTTCGATGTACAAACACGGAGCACGAAATCCACGAATTGGACAATGAAACAACGGCACAGTTTTAACATGAAGAGGCCGTACAGAAACGCGTTCTTGCGCTTCAGTTGACAACGGGACCAATGTGGAGAGGAGCAATAGAGAAGCACGTAACAGCACCGACGAGCTTGATGAAACAGTAAAGCTAGTAGAAGAAGAATAATGGGCAATGGAATCACCAGTAGAGAACGAACAATGGGTCGAACGATGGGCCAAACGACAAAAAGCAAACAACAGAGCGCTCGACCGAACAATGTAATGAATATCGGAACGAATAATTGAACGAACGATGGATCGAACAACTCAATTGCAATGGAATGACCAGGAAAACGCACACCCAGAAACAGCGATGCGAACGACATAACCGAGAAATACCTGATATTCAGTACTTCACAATAACTTACCTTGCGTACCTACATACCTTTAGCATCTCTTCCCATCTTCCCCGTACTATATCTTACCACAATTGCAACCTCGCCACAACTAATCACTTCACTACCCTCGCTCTCACTCGCCTAAGCTTCTAAATTGTATTGACGAATTACTTCGGTCAAGTTTCTCAGCAATTAAAATCATGAAGTGGGTACAGCTACATTCATGCGCATGGAGGCACTCTTGTTCAGCGGGTCTTTTTCGATTATGGTCCCGTATATCAAGACATGATTTGAAGTACTCGTATTGATTATTTACCCATCGGGTGGCTCAGTGGCATTGCTCGCCATTACAAACGCGTCGGCTTGTTGTCTGACGCAGGCAACAAAAGATCCGACAATTTACGATATGGGTGCACAGATGGCCGTGTCAAGGACACAAGTTGGCAGATACCGGAATGGCGATGGTCCGAGGGGTGCTTCCGAGCAATATATCAAACGTACTTATTACAATACAATAAACAATATATTAAACGATTGTGTGCCGTTTTTGACTAGGCGAGCAACAATGCTTCACACAAACATACAACGTACTCGGGTAGTTTGGTGTATATATATATATATATATATATATATATATATATATATATATATATATATATATATATATGTCTGTGTGTGTAATGATTTATACATTTTCTGAACAAAACCTTTATAGCAATGATTGGACTCGAAGCACACATGCATTTTATTGCAAAAATTCTTCACCACTCGGGTGGGAATGTAGGCCACTACTTGGACGTAAGTGGCATTGCCATACACCTAACAGCCCTGCATTGACCAGGCTTCTCAGCCACACACCCTACACCGGAGGGGTGGACTATTGCCCCAACTCAAAATCGGCTGGGCCAATGTTACCAAAGTACATTCTTAAGCATTGCAAATTGTTAGAGGATGCATCCCCTATGCCTTCGTCGTGGAGTCCGTGTATATAACCCGGTATGTGGAGTGCTCGGGAGTCAAGCTTTCATCTTCGTGGGAGCTGTGGTGCAGCAATGGTCAAAGTGCATAGCAGACAGGCTTGCAAGTTCATAAAAAACTTCACATTGGTTTTTCATGGTTAATGTGCTAAATTCATGCCACATTTTTACTACTTTATGCCTTTCTGTTAACGTCATCCTGCATTGTGTTCTGCCTCACAACCATTGTGGACAAACAACATGGAGTGACACCACAATGGAGATCTAAATGCAGTGGCAACGTAGCTCGTGATTTCGAAAGGTCGATGTCGTACTGCCATGAATGTTCTAGATATGCTGAATCGAAAAACAGCACTCCTTAATGCTCCAAAGAGGCTTTACGGTGGTACATACATAGTGGCACATAAGCCTTATGTTTCCTACTTCTGCCCAACAAAAATGCAATCCTTCATCACTGGTCGCATTCACATAATTGAGCTTGTATTTTGGAAAGAAGCATTGGTGATGTAACAGCCAATTAGTTCCAAGTTTAAGGCCGACTAATATCACACTTGGCCAAATGCACTGAATGTGTGGTATCGCAACACAATGCAGGAAATGTTATTTCTTGCATCTTGTAGTCGATCCTGGAAAGCACAACACGAATTTGCTGCCTTTGTCATGCTCATACTCCTGAAAATACGATCGGAGTACTGTGGATGTAATCAATGCTGAAAGACTGCAAATTTTGACGTAATAGTATTATGTATGTTGGATGGATAAGAAGATACGGCTATGGAATGCCTTGAAACAAGTTTAAACGCAAATCATAACCTCTATTCGGTTACATCACGTGGCTCATTCTCATGCTGTATATAAAGTGCACCAACAAAGTAAACATCAGGGTACTCGTCGCAGAATATGCAGGGATGGACATCTCTATCTGGAACCAAGGCATGTCTTTCCCTGAGATTAGTGACCCTAACTGCTGAAGTAGTTGTTAGCTCTTAGTTAACTTAGCATTGCTAGCAAAATGTAACATGGCGCACCTTAACTTCCTGAATAATTATAGTTTTGGGATAGAGATCTTGAAAATGTGTACCAGCATGTTAGCAAGGAAAATTAAATTAAGTCCCAGACTACTAAACAATCAGTGACATATGTACCTAAATGCATTCACATGTTCCCACATATGGCCATGATGTCGGTGTGTCCAAACTGATCTGTAGTTGGGCACCAGACGTCAACAAAAACGTTGATGGTACGATGCGTTGTGCATATATAAATCGACAAATTCTACCCAGAAGAAAACAAGCTGCAAAATTCCCTTTCATATATGAATTGCACCTGGAAAGTAGTAAAAAGAGCTGAAGTAATTATTATCATGTATCTATATATTGTGTTCAAACTGCCTACATATTGTTCCAGGCCATTGGGAATCTCAATAGAAATTAAAATGCAAATCTCATTGAAACCTGTTAGGCTGGAACGCGACAGTGCGGATGGCTTACGGGCACCTCTATATATAGGTGGCAAGCTAGGAGTTTATGAGTTGAAAAGACCACAAATTGGTGCCTAACCAACCAGTTTGGCATATTTGTACGCATAATTATTTCTAACCTAATGGTTTTTGCCAGCATGCCAGCATTATGCCAGCATGTGATGCAATGTTAGGTAGTGTCCATGTGTATTGTTAGGTAGACATAGATAGTGTCCATGTGGGCCCACCAATTGAACCAGCTCTTCAAATCTCCGTGAGCTCATCCTGTATTCACGCCATGAAAAGCAGCTGGGTCCCTGCGCTCCTCTCGCATCAAGGTAGCAAACTCACCATGATCTTCGCGAGCTAGCATTGGCTGCCTGACCCACATTCTGCAGGATCGATCTTCCTCTACCAGCTCATGCAGCAACAAATCCTCGTCAGCCATTTTAATAAGGAATGGAATAAATAAACAAACGCCACTGATACACTTGAGTCTGGTGCCGGCCCATTTCGGTTTCCACCGATCGCACCGTTATTACAATATTAGGGTGTCCCCGTTTGACATGTTTGTCTGGGATCCTTGGACTTCCGGACATCAATCAACATAGGTGTGTGTGCTGAGTTGGGAAATAAATATGTGATTTTCTATTCCTCAGAACATCACTCGTGTAGCAGTACTGCTTATTCCGTCAATAATGCACCATCCACGGAGAAGAGCTGGCTGAAAATAAACACTATTTTTCCAAACAGATCCGCCCACAAAATAGCGTGCTCAACTACTACAAAAAAGTGCACATCTACCTAAATGCGGATAGGAAAAGATACTTTTTGAATGCATATTCATACATAAATATAAAATATATATAAATGGAAGGGATTAAAAATATATAAATAAATAGAAGAAGGGAACATAAATACCTGTGATGATATTTAAGTAGATAATTAGATCGACACCGACAGATAGAGCAAAGAGCTGATGTCCGGATCTGGTGTGCCGTGTAGGCAGATGCATCTGGAATACTCCAGCTGTATGTAAGATATATTGGACATTTTTGGCCCTCACCTTTGTTGTTTTGTTTCAGAACATCGTACTGCAGTGCCGGAATCTACCTGGGTCTCGTCACTCTTCTCTGCCAACTCAAGTACAGAAATGAGCTTGGTGTGGCCTCCTACTGGCAACATATCATAGGTCAGATCCTCGGTTGGTATCTTTTGTGCAAAGCGGAACCAGAAAATCGCCTATGAGTACAAAAACTAGAAAATCTAAGGATTGTAAGTCTTAATGTCCTGCAGAACATTGTCGTATTCAACTACATGGATAACTATATATATATATATATATATATATATATATATATATATATATATATATATATATATATATATATATATATATATATATATATATATATATATATATATATATATATATATATATATATATATATATTTTACGTTCTATAACATCCCATAACGTCTAATAATGTGGCAAGACAAGCAACGCAGGGACAATATGAGGTTTGGGATTTTGGGGCCTAAAGCAATTTGCTACCCTGTGGGATAAACATAACCGCCTAATCCGAAATCAGCACACACACGCACCCTAAAACCGACCTTGGCCCACGTTGATCCCATGTGCCTGTGTTGTCCTCTTTACTCAGTAAAGGTCGCAAGTCAGTTCACCAAAAGTGGTCCAAGCTGTTTCATAGGGTAGCTTTGGGTGTTGAATTCAAGCTCAGAGTGCATTGTTACGCTGTAGTTCTCATTATTATGCGCTTGGGATCCCAAAACCAAAACCACACATTGTCCCACCGTGACCGGATCTGATCTTCACAGGGGCACGGCAATGCCCGTGTGATCATGCCACCCCTCTATGGACTTCAAATTGAATGACAAACACGGTTATGTTTATTTCATAGGGGTATTATGCATAGTTTGCAATGTATTTGGATTCAAACTTCAAAGGTGCGAAATCTGCCGAAATACACCGGACCAGGTTCCAGATCAATCGTCGTCACAGGTCAGTAACATGACCGGATATGACGACACGTTTGACACCAAATGTTCCGCAATGAATGCCCGCAGGTGTGCGCATAATTTTTTAATTAAATTTAAAATTTTACCCGGGCTTTTAAATTAAAAATCCCGGGTTAAATTTGGCGAAGCCATGTCGCGCACTAGAATCTTTAAAAATGGCGTCTCCCAAGGAGGAGTGTTATCTCCCCAGCTCTTCAACATGTGGCCAATTACTGTCCCCAACCGTCAGAAATGCTTGTCTTGTCTTCTGCGGATGGCTTCGTGGCACTGTCAAGGGATGTTAAATTGCAGATGATTGAGAGATGAATGTAAAGATACTTGAACTCTCTGGTTGAGTGGTTCGAGAGTCTGGAACTACGACTCTCCCCTGCCAAGCCCGCGGTGACATTATTCACGCCTGACACACACCAATACGCTTATCATCCTGACATCTCAGTGAATGGCATCAAGCTACCTCTCGATCAATATCATAAGGTTTTGGGAGTGAGGTTCGACCCCGTCGTGTATTTCAGTAAACATGTCGAGGAAATAAATAACAAAGCCAGAAGAAATATAATGTACGCAGAGCGGTCTCAGGAGCAAACGATGGGCAGTCCAAAGAAGACATAATTTATATGTACAGGCAGTTAATTGGGCCTCATTTTTAATGCGCCTCAAATGCGTGGCGCCCCTGCATTAACGAGACGAGTATGAAGAAAATGCAGGTGACACAAATCTATGTCTTGGAGCGGCGACGGGCTTGACAAAAATTACTCGCATTTCAGACCTCCACAGGGAAGCGAAGGTGCTTCCAGTGCAGAATCATCTTGATATTATTGGAGCTCAGAACGTGGTCAAGTACTTTCGACCCGACCTTCCTCTAAACTGCTTCCGTGATGTGGGAGATCCTCCAAGACGAATGAAGAGCACCCCCATCATGCTTCTACAACAGATTCGTGCCGCAGATGCCGTTTTATAATGAGACTCCGGTAAAACAATCAGTAAAATCTATTCACACCACCCTTACATGGGACTGACTGAGCCAAGAGAACTCGCGACTCTTCGATGCTGTGCCGCCAGACATCAATGCGGAAGAGGAGACCCTGCCAAGAAAACTTGGCGTTGACTTGGCAAGACTCAGAAGCTGATGGCACCCTGGAGTGGGAGACTACCTACACAAAATTGTTGCCCTTTCTTCCTCCACCTGCAGGAGATGCAACGACGGCGAAGGAAATGTCTCATCTTTTCTTCATCTGCCCTCAATTCTCTGCTCCTCGAAACAACCTCTCTTATCACTACTTTACGGGACCTCTGGACCAAACCACTAGAAATTGCCGAGCTCTTGATGGAAGCGAGGCTATGACGCGATCATAGTATGGGGCTGCCTAATTTACTGAACTATATATATAATTATTTGCTTCTAACAATTAATCGATTCGATCCCTTGAAAACATATAATAGATTCACATGTGATGCGGCCATTGACATCGCGACGGGGGATCCTCGCTGAAATATATGTAATGTATGGTTATTAAATAGACGGTGGGGCGGAACAGAATGGAAGGCTGCCGCAGGGCTATTATTCGCCAGCCATCGTGCAATGGTGTTCACGAAACCACCGCATAATTCTCCAGACTGGAGTGAATTCCAAATGAGCCTGCCAAAGCGTGCAGACAAGACGTGCTGCTGGTTTCAGACTGGAGGCACCGCGGCGGCCATTCTCCACAGGCCATGCGCAATCAGAGCCGTGCTCGCATGAATGCTCCCATGCATCTCTGTCATTGGAAGTGACCTGTACCTTCCCGCATCTAGCTGTGTTGAGGACTCGGATGAAAATATTAAGGCTAATCAATATTAATACAGATCGCTTAACCGTTCTTTGCTCAGGTCATTTCCCAATCATTTCAGCTTTCATGCTGATTTTAATCGTCAAGTAATGAATAAAGGTGCACACCAAGCTACAGCCAATAAATCCGTACTCCTTATATTATCCGACGTGATGTAGCCCTCCCTTGATCTCTCTAAAAATATCCTACACAATGGCATATCACAGGTCAGTGTTCAACTGACAACGGTCACGTGTACCAGGTCAGTTTCCAACCGACAGGTGACGTGTCCCAGGTCAGTGTCTAGCCGACAGGTGACGTGTCCCAGGTCAGTGTCCAACCGACAACGGTGACGTGTCATGGGTCAGTGTCCAACCGACAACGGTGACGTGTCTCAGGTCAGTGTCCGTACCTGCTGACATCGGTGGACGAGTACTCGCTGCTGCACGATTGTCTGCTCGAGCGAGTACTTGCTGGCGAGACGACGGTCGCCCGAGACAACGCTCACCGTTACATCGAGCAGCTGCAGGGTGCCGGTCGGTCCAGCTGGCCATGCCCCACCGTCCAGACTCAGTACCAGGCAGGTCTCGTTGTTCACGGTCAGTACCGGGGCTGACCCAGGCGCTGACATGTCCCTGGAACTCGTGTCCAAGTTCGTCCGACTAGTGTCCCTGGTCCAATATTCGTCCAATTCGTGCCTTGTGCCCAAATTCGCCTATTAAGAGGTCAAGACGTAAATAAAACTCACTGGAATTGGACACGCTCCGTTTCATCCTCCGGCTCATTACTAGGTAATTCCCATCGCCCAAACTCAATAACAGGTGGGGCGCATTCCACGACAAATCGGCCAGTGAAATTGCTGAAATGACACACTCTTCTCTCAGATTGCGATATAAACTGGTTTACAAAGTGCTTAGGTGCTGCGATCAGCCTGTGCAATTTGTAGGCCGAGCCGACCAAAGGATTTTAAGCCTTGGGCAGTTTTGAAAGGTCACGGAAAGTGGTTCTCTTCAACGGCCTGCATCTCCTACAACTTCAGACGTAAATTCACCTTCTGATACATTTTTTATATCGCAGAAGTCCCAGGAATGCATTCGTTATAGCATCTAACAACAAAATGCGATTTCGAGAACATGACCCCTTGATATTTATTTCGTCACATTTCGTGACCCCCAGCCAATCCAAACGGACAGATTTGAATCCCCAAACACAAAAATACACACATTTTATAATAAATGAGAGCATAAAATACAGGTGTTGCGTATAAATAGCATTTCCAGGGCAGTGAAATGCTGCCCCTCGGCGCTGCGGCCGGCCGCTGCCTCCGCCGCCGGTTGCCACTCCACTGCCACCGGCAGCGATGCCGCCGCCATCGCTTGCATTGCAGCCCTGCCGTGATTTGCGCTGTTGCCATTCTGTAGCTGGTGGAGCATAGTAGGTAACACAATGGCGGCATGATGGGGAACGCTGAAGACTGGCTGAAGGTGGTGCAAAAAGAGAACTGGACCACGTTTGTAAACCTTTAAAAAATGTGCCGTATATTTCATCTAGTAAATGCATGTACACCTGCACTATACATGGCCAGGCGAGCGCTTGCCCGGCTGTAATTGCAGTGACTCTGTTCAGAGCAGCGCGACAGTCCATCCTCGTCGACAACTCCCCAGAGAATCCTGAGCGCTGGCAGCCTCCACACATCACTGACTGGCGGCCGTACCACATGACCCGCCACACCCAGCGGAAGTCATGAGGGGCCGTCGGCCGGCCATCGGCACACAGACGCTAGCTCAACAGCTTAGCGCGTCGCACCAGCTACTGCGATGTGGCGGGGCAGCGGCCGGCAGGTTCTAACACATACAGCTATGCTTTCGTTATCTAATTTGACACTTAAGGTACTGCTAGAAGCTAATTTGGTTACAGTAGCTTCAGGAGCTGAAAGAAGAGTTTCAACGGTCCACAAGCCACAGACAATGACTTCAGTTCTCATTATGTATACATATAAAAGAACTGCATAACTCTTTGGAGCTACGCTCTACATGGTTAACACAAGTCGCCAGCCTAAAGCCGCAGGTGGCCTGCTTCCATAGGTAGACGGGGTGTCACTTTGACACCCCCGTATAATATACAAGTATACACTAATGTAATATGCAAGCATACACTATGTTTCTAATATGTAAGTACACACTAAGAGAGGCCATTGACGCCCTCAATCAGATAGTAGAATGTGTCCAGGTTCGAAAGTTTACGTCGCAATGCGAAACGAGGATGGAGCAAAACATGTGCAGTAAATATTACGTCGGGATAACATAAGGTATATTTACTTTATGCATCAGGAGGATGTCAGTAATCTCCAGACAGGACTTTTGAATGTTGCATCGCTGAGGCTGAAATATTGTGTTTTTGCTGGCAGTAGTGAGTTATTCTGTATGTATGTGTGCATACATACCACCAGAACACAAAGCGCATGATTGATCTACTATACGATCTACAGGCCGCTAGGTCAACGAGATAGGTCTTATGCTGAGTTGATATTGCATGTAGTGTGCGACATGAAAAGCGAAAAATACATGTTGCAAGAATACAAAACATGTCCGGGAGAACAATGAATCATGTCTTATCGAGGATCGACCTGCGATCGAGACATGGATGAAGATTTAATATATGATAATGCGGTTTGGGGTAAGCGATGCGTGAGCACAGACCGATTCACATTAATTGATGTAGAAACGTTGGATGTTTTTTTCTGTGGGGACTTCGGCGAAAATTATTTAATTGTGCAGTACCAGGCTTAGGGCTTCTATCCGCATGCCCCCAGTGCACAATTCATCCCTTTGTTGCATATTTTGAAGAGCATGGTTACCGCGTACTGCCAATTTTTTTTGTGTCATCTCTGATGTTGCAAAGCACGATGCTTGTATTGTACACTGCTTCTTTTATCGTCTCTTACCTGATCTTATAAGTGGTATTCCAAGTGAAGCAAAAGTCCACTCCATTTCTAATGGATGTGCAGTGCAATGTAATACAAAAGTTGTGTGAACTTTATGAAGATTTTCATTATTGTGATAACTTCGCGATTTCGTGCAACTGATATAGTTTTGAGCCACGTTCCATGGGAAGAGTGCATGGGACTTTGTCGAGGAGCCTTTAAGCATGCGGTGACAAGAGAAAGCTGAAGACGTCCTTATAATGAGCAGGTTCGGACAGCAAATGGTGCATTCGTATACCTCACGAATGGATGTTCGCTGGAATTTTCATTTTTGATTGCTCGCAGGACGTGGCAGAAGCGACTGAAAACTAAAACTCCGGTTCACAAGGTCGCTTACTCTCAGAGGAAGTAGATCATTGTGCATGTTTTCACCTGAAGATATGTTCAGTATGTGAGTCAGCTGTTTGTCAAGAATGCCGGGACGGCAGGTGCGAATCACCAAGAAAATAAAAATGACTGAAGCACACCTTGATGATCAAAATTGAAATTATTTGAGGCAAGGGTCAAGACCCCTCATATGTATTCAAATCGACACCCATCCGACTGAGTTAAATATCAGATTTAAGGAAAAGCAGAATTCGCTCCCTCTATCTGAACTGAATCTGAAGGCAAACCAAACACAAAGCTGCACGGCGCTTGTATTTACTCAACTGCAACAGCTTGCATAACGAACTAAGATTCTGCGACAGAAGGGCCGAAGGTGGAAGCGGGAACTACAAGCCGGCTGCAGTGCGGACATGCAGTGCTTCTCTGGCCTGGAAATGATATTTACAGGCAAAACCTTTGTTTCTTCTCTCATCTGTTCACAATTTGTGTATCTTTGTTTCTGATGATTCGAATCTCTCAGTTTTAATCGACCGGGTGTCACGAAACGTCACGAAATAAAATATCACGACGTTATTGTCTCAACATCACACATTTTTTTTGGCAGATACTATCACGAATGCATTCCATGGACTTCTCCGATCTTAAAAATGCATCCGAAAGTGAATTTATGTCCGACGGTGCATGCGATACAGACAGTTGAAGACAACCACTTTTCGTGGTCTTTCAAAACTGCTCGAGCAAATAACTCGAAAACCGTTGGTCAGATTAGCCTAAAAGTTGCACAGACGGATTCGCAGCACGTGATTACTCTGCAGACCAATTTTCACCAAAATATGAGAGATGAGGGTGAAAGTCACTGGTCGATCTGTCGTGGTGAATCCCAGGTGAATCTCGTTCCACAGACTTAGTGCCAGGCAAGTTCCTTTACCACTCAGATCCAATACCAGTTAGATCCCACAACCCAAGCTCAGTGCCAGGTGGATTCCACCGCCCGAACACTCCCAGGTGAGTTATCTCCCCCGCCCAGACTCAGCACCAAGTAGGGCCTGCCTCCCAGACACATTCCTATATGGGTATCGCCACTCACTCCTTTTTTAGAACTGCCAAGTAGCCAGCCCTCATGAAAACTCGCGAACATGAGACCGACACGTTCGTAGAACATGCTGTTCCCGATCAATGGATGTGAAACTCCTATATTGTGCCGTCCCAGAGCTTCGAATGTTTGTGTTCGTTGCCAGAGGAGGCATTGGAAGTTACGACTCACGAGACTCACGAGTGAGTTTCGGCTGTTTGACAAAGTTTAGGTCTCGTTCAACCGCACCGTCGACTTGTATTGGTAATATCTGAAACATATCGATAGTCAAAACATTTTCCTGACTCGAAATTAAGGTTCGCACAGAAAGACCTGAATAGGGCAATGCAACACGAATGATGTATTTAATGTCTGTTCCAATAGCGGGAATTGTGCGTCCATTCCACTGCTTTGTCGAACCATGTTTTCTGGCGAACGTATTTTGTCTATCTTTTATATTACTTTATTGATAGTGTGAAATTACCACTATGACATTTTTCTGTTTGTCAGTTATACCATTAAGATACCACTCGATAAGTCGTTTTCCGAATATATATTCGTATTCATTGATGTTCATATCCATGCGATTGTCAACAGGAATTCATTTGAGGAATTTGTTGCGTCATATCAATGGTTACAATCAAACACCCACGTTCACATATTTCGTATGCGTGTATGTTTATCTACTCAACATGCGTTGATGACTGAGTGTTAACTTTGATATCGTACTTTAATCGAAGCCTAGTCCGTTAGCCAATGGATGTGTTGTGCTTATCTGTCTTGGACTTTGTTAATCGACTAAATGTGTTGTAGTTGCATATCTGTCTGATGAGGGCTATCTGTCGTTATTTCAGCAGGCGATCTCTATGGAGACTGACCGATACACCGCGGACTCAGCAACCATGCCACACAATCAGGTGAAGAATCGCAGCCTCAGCTACATTCCGATGGACTCGACCCGCGTGCGTCTCAGGTGCGGCCCGGACAGCTGTCACACCGATGACTACATCAACGCCTCGTGGCTTCCAGGTAACCCAATCCAGTCTTGTGTTGTATGGCCAGCGCATGACGTCAGTCAATATGTCAGTCAGTATGGCAGTCAGCCAGTATGTCAGTCAGTCAGTATATCAGTCAGCCAGTGTATCAGTCAGTCAGTATGTCGGTCAGTCAGTCAGTCAGTATGTCGGTCAGTCAGCGCCCAGCCAGTATGCGCGCCACATGGTGTGTCTATGTCTACAGCAGGGTATCCCTGGTATGTTCACTGGGTGGTTTTTTTCACCCAGCTTTTTGTTTTTCCACCGTTCGTTGTGCCTATTTTGCACTGCCTCTTCCAATTGTCCTACTGTTTTGATAAACGCACCTCTTTCCATAGGTGCCATTTGTATAATTTATCTAGCCACTGATCGCTAAATAGTTGTATATTTGTATACATATTACAGTTACAAAAATAGCTACAAAAACAATCTCAGGCGAGTTGCATAAAAATGACCGTCATTGATAAAAATATAACTCTCGCCATGGAAAATACGCATTGTCATGTTTCGGGTTTCATACAAAAATAGCCGACAACGGAAAAGCGTGCGCGTTTTTATGCAGCGCGACGGCTTTCTTTCCGGACGAAACCTGTTCCAGAATAGGGGATATCATACACAGGAACAGATTTACTGGGTATATGGAAGTTACAACGTCATTATATTTACTCACTTTTTTGGTGCCCCCATTTGCCATGTGCCATGTGTTATTACTTGTTACTTTGGATGCGTGCAGATTAATACGATGGTTGATTCAATTTGCAATATCTGCGATTGCACCAGAGGTTGGCGCCATTTCTCGTTGTCCTGGGGGCGTTATCGACGGATAGATCGAGTCGTTCAGTCATTTTGATGACCGTGCGTTCAGTTAGCCAATCTTCAACTCAAATTTCAAGAATTTGCAGACCTTCTAGGAATAGGAATAGGACCCGTTATTGTCACACAGTGGTCTTTACTGATGGCTCCAAGAACCTCTTCTTGACCTACAAGAACGGGTGTGTCATTTTTATTTTTGTAGAAAGAGGTACCCTTCTCTGAGTCTCTAAGTGTCTTTGTGAGACATAAAGCACTTAGAGACAGGGCACAAGGATATACAGCTTTTGTTGGCATGTGATATCACAATGATGTAAGTATTTGCTGGTTGTCCGGCGATCATTAGTTTCGCATCATCAAACATCTGTAGGTGTAGGCTTTACCTTTTATGCTATGAGAAGATTGAATTTGGTTGCATCAGCTTATTGCAGAGACACTGTAGTCATTTTCAAAGAAAAGAGTGTTACGAGCTGCATGCCACATCCAAGGTCGCATCATCACTGGTCCATAACAAGTTGTAAGCAAATGATACATACCATCACAGGCAGGGCTGTATTTTATTGTGATTTATTTCAGTTATACAATGCACGACACAGTCTTATAAAGCCATTTGCAGTGACAAATAATGTTAGGTTTTACCCATGGAACCCGAACCATATTGATATTTCACCAAGAAAGTTGTCAATTTCCAACCCAGTCACTCTGAGTAATCGCACAATTTCCGGTAACATAATTTAACACAGCTACCTCAATGCAACCTATCTCACATTTGGATGCATTCAATATTTCATGCTCCAGTTGTGACCGACCTCACATTTTGGTGTGAACAATCTCGGGTCTAAAGCTAATGTTCTTTTTCATCGCAAATGGCTTTATGCAACTGCATGTTCCATACGTATATGCTTTATGTCATCCAACATCCATAGGTGCCGGTTTTATGTCACCATGCATTCTATGTGTGGGTGTATGCCTTCCCGTCAGGCCAGGATAGGTTAGTATAGGCCATATTATATTATATTAGATTATATGCGACTATATTAGATTACATTCCGTTACCTATGGGTTTTACATTAGATTACACATAGGTTTTACACGATCCAACATCCGAAGGTGCAGATTTATGCCATCCAACATCCGAAGGTGTAGATTTTAGCCCATCCTGCACTCATGGGTGTATAATTGATGTTCCCCAACATCCATAGGTGCTGGTTGCATATCACAAAGCATATGTAGGTGTAAGTTGTGCGCTATCATACATCTGGAAGTGTATATTTTATACCATCACAAATTATTAAGGTTAGGTTAGTTTATGGCACGTTGTCGTAGGTGCCATGGTATACAACTATGCATATATTTTATGCCACCCAACATCCGTAAGTGTGGGTTTGCTCCTCCAAAAATGTCATACAAGTCATGGAGCTAGGTTAGTCGATTTATTGCAGAATAAAATGGGTGTTACGCCATGAAGTCATAAAGTCATAAAGTCAACAAATGTTCAGACTTTATAAGAGCCACATGAGGTCATATTGGTTACGCTTATAAAGGGAATACACTATGAGCCTAGAAGAAAGAAAAGAAGACATTCAACCACCTAATCAATACTATATCCTAAGTCGCAAAGAAACTATCCACCAACATCCTACCTATCCATACATAGCCTACCTATACATCCTACACACCTGCCTACCAATGCCTATCTACCCCAGCAAATATAGTCCTGTGTCACCAGATCTCGTGTAGCAGACGCGTATATCTAGTGATCGAGCAACACACGCTTGATAGCTGCATACGTGTGACTCACCTTTATCAATCACACTGCATCCACCCAAGTTCCTATATTCCCACCTCACATCTTGGTATTCAAATATAAGATTATTGTACCTAAAGGAAGTAATCCACCTGCCGTTAAGTACATTCAATGAGGGACTCTCCACCACATCACTAGGCAGTCCATTCTATTGATGAACCGACTTAAAACGTGGCGTTTAATTGTCCTACACCTTGTCTTGCCGAACTTGAATTTAATGACCCCTACGTGATACCCAAAATAGAGGAGCATCATCCAGATTGTCATTATCTAACCCTTTTACAATTTTAAACATGTCAACGTCATCCAACATCTGGAATATTTTCACCCGTGACGACAAGCCTTTTGTGATGCTTTCTTTTGCAGCACTGCCAATCTTTAATGTTAGCCTGTTCTATATCATATTCTGAGCATGGGTCTTGAGTGCATTGGGTGATGCATTCGAAATACTTGCAAGGTCATCCCGATCGTGTTTTAAGAGCATCCCTGCACAATACAGAGGCACCTCCAACAGTTGTACAAAGGCGCACCTCGGGAACCTCTGCGATAAAGACACGCGCCAGTAATTGTACTGGCTGCTTGGATTTGTATGTTTGTAGGGGCATGGGCACGCCTGTAAGGAGGTGCATCACCATCGCAATGGGGGGGGGGGGTAGCATCTCTGAATATAGGATCACCCCGGCAGTTGTAGCGGCATCCTGAACTTGTAGGGGTACTCCTGAGCAGTCGAGGGACGCCCAAACAGTTGTATGGCCGCCGGCGCTGATCATTTCAGTTCGACAGTTCCTTGAGCGTATGCGACACAGCATGCTTCCGAACGACTGCCAGCCATATGCTTCAGATCTGTAAGAAGTTGCGAGCTGTTTACTTGTGATCGAGTTAGTTAATTATTTGGGTTTTATGGCGCTTCGGCCAGAGTTGGTCATTCGCGCCTTTACTTGCGATCGATTGTATCCTGTACTGACGGGCGATTAACCACAAACGTCATCTCTATTAAACACTAGGAGTCTAATACTCTTCTGAAGACAATAGAAAACCCTTTGAGCAAATTATGTTGTGTATGATTTTCCCGACGTTACCAGGAGCTATCGTTCCATCCACCATCCCGAGCGGAATGTGCACCAGATAAACTGACATCGATGACGTCATGTTGACGGCATGGTTCCGCGTTGACCGACCGCTTCCGTTCATGACGGCGCACCGTCGGCAGGGTACCGGCACATGCAAGAGTACATACTGACGCAGCACCCGCTGCCCAACACGATGGAGCACTTCTGGCAGATGGTGTGGGACCACCGCGTGACGACCATCGCCTGCCTGTCGCCCGAGGTTGGTGCTCTTCAACCTGCCAATCAGACTCGTCGAGAACATTGGTCCCGTCTGCCTGGAACCGAACTCCTGCTCTGTTGGCGAACGCCACGGTCACACAGGACGGAAATAACCATGTACAATGAAGAACGTCACACGCCAAATTAGCTGTTCTCTGTGTGCCAAAGGGGCAGACATCTGAACTCAATGTTGGAGAAGCTGAGAGGCCAGTCCGGCTCCTGTTTCACGAGCACCTCAGCAACGCTCGCTTGTGTAAACTTTACATCCCTCTCGGTGAGCGTGTTGTCACCGTACATGCAAAGGCTGAAAATCAACTTCTAACGGCAGCTTCTCCATTCGCATTCCAGCGATCGCATGGACTGTGCAGTGTGCAGACTTGAAGCTGATCGAGTCGATGTCGATCAGGGATATTGAGCTAACGATGAACAATATGTCAGGTTCATGGGCCCTCACACAACACATGATGCAGCAGCTTGTTGTTCGTGTCGTGTATGTTTGTTCACATGGGTGCAGTTTTAACCGGTTCTGGTGTAACATGTCCACCTAGTTTATGAAAGGGCCTTATGTGTCCCCTCCAGTTTTGGAATGTGCTCTTCCCAGTTCTATTTAGAAAGGATTGGATTTTCTCTATTGGCTCCATTGATTTTAGCTAAGATTGGACATTATTAGTTAAATTTGCTGACTGAACATGTCGTCTATATTGCATTTGTATATTAATAAGCACATAGTGAAAGTTCTGCTTCACAGGCTGTGTATCTCATGGATGTTGAATTTGGCCCCGAATCGCGTAAGTTTGTGAGCACAATTTAGTCGCGTTTAATACCAACACGGTTGTTGGCACGGCACCCGTCGCTTTTGATCATTGTTTCTCGCTTGGATGCGAGCAGGATTGGTGCGTCAGCTGGACATTTCCACATGTAATCTTTGTAATCATATGTTTTTGTATAATCAGTATATGTGAACTTGAGATGCACCAGTTCACATTATGAAGTAATTTTGGCAGGTGTGGAGCTTTGCAAAATGATTGGTGGGGGTTGGGTCCAAGGCGCTTTTATGTCATTATCTCCAGTCAGTACCCGAAGGCAAAGGCTCAGCCAAGGGGGAGCTTGGCAAACAAAATATTACACAGCATCAACATAAAAATGCTGGAATTGCACCACGCTAAGCTACAAATTTCCGGTGATCTCCTCTGAAAGTGGTCTCATTTCAGCTCAATGAAGAGTCTCAGAAGTTTTCGAGGCTCAGCATGAAACAGGAAGAGTCCCGAGCAATTGGACAGGCTGCTTGAAGCTGGAGCAGTTTTTGACACTGAAAGAGCCATTTGATGCCGGATGGAACCGTTGAAGCTGGAGGGACTATTGAGGATGGTGGGACAGCTTGAATTGAAGCTAGAGAAGCTCTTCAAGCATGAGGCACTCTTGACACTGGTGGAGCCCTCTTATAAACCCATGGAGCTCGATGGTCTCTGTCGGAGTTGGACGGCCCCTGAAAAAGAAGGGCGGATGGAGTTCGGGGGCCCTGGGAGATAGAGAGTCTCGGGTATTTGAAAATTTAGGGGACCTCTGAGATTTTGAGGGTTCCCAGACAGCTGGAGGAGAGACCCTGGGAGATGTTGAGCGTCCGCGAATTTGGAGAATTGTAGATGCTCTTGAGAGCTCTAGGAGTCCCGAGAGTTAAAGGACCAGCTGGGATCAGAAGTGGTTTATGAGTGCTGGAATGGATCCCTTGAAGCCGGAGGAGCCCTTGGGAAATATGGAGAATATGGAAGGTGCACTCGAAGTTGCAGATGCCTCTTCAAGCTAGAGGGACTCCTTTGAGCTGAATGGACCTCATGAAGCTGTTTAAAAAAAAAAAAATTGGGTGGCCACGTTTGGCAGTATGGAGCTGCTTATAGTGCGGTGGCACTTGCACATGTTCAGGCCCTCTGGGAGATTGAGTACCGTTGGAGCTTGATGGCCCCTGAGAGATTTTAAGCACTTCTTGGAATTTCAAGAATTTTCAGGTCTAGTAATAGGAATAGGACCCGTTATTGTCCCACAGAGGTATTTACTGATGGCTCAAAGAACCTGTTCTTGACCTAGAAAAACGCGGGCATCATTTGGATTTTTTTTTAAAGAGATACCCTTCAGACCTCCAATGCAGACTTAATTCCTCATGATTTTAATTTGTGTCCATCCATTGTTGAGTATGGAAGGTCGTAAGCACAATCTCCGCTGAACTGATCTTTTTCTTGCGATAGAGAAGCAACATACTCCAATGTTTTATTCTGCAGGGGCGCAGCCAAGGTGGCTCAAGGGTAGACGTAGAGCATAACACGGATTGAATGTATGTATGGATATCCGTTTGGTATGGATAATTGAGCGGATTGGATAGAGTTTGGGGAATAGAAACCGATATGGAGTGAATAACGAATTGGCTCTCCAACTTTTCCAGTGGAAACAAAAATTGAAGAAAATAAGCATCTATGCAGGGTCTGCAGGAAGTCTGACATAATACAATATTACTATTAGCTGATGATGAGCATTTTCATATGTCTAAAAATATATCATCCAACTGAGCAGAAAATATATTGTAATACGTATTATCATAGGTACCCTTATATGAAACGCATACCAAAGTAGCTTGAGCTGGATACATTGTACTGTTATGTATCAATTTCAAGTCACCATCACACTTTCACGCAATTCAGATAATTGCAATCACACCGTTAGCAATGAGCTAGTCGATATGCAATCTATGATGGAATTCAGCAACCCATTGATCCACCGGTAGTTTCATTCGTACCTAGATACATGGGTAGTAAGCTTTCCCTTGGAAGTAATCTTTTAATTCTTGGAATTTATTTTCCCAATGCAACGTTTACGAATTAATGTAGTTAACAGGATGTGACATGCATCCACACACAGATGCCGGTCTCTTTTGAAATCGAGACACATCAGACGCATGAATCTCAGACGGGAAATATAGTTTGCAATAGAAGAACCTGTTACGTTCTTCGATGACAGCCTACGGGTACGGCGGCGACATCTGATGCAGCTGCGTCAGCTGTTTGATTTTTCATGGCTGGTCCTCGTTGGTGATGGAGCACTGGAATTGGTCATATGGTCGTCACTTTGACGATGGACAAGATTGTGTGTGTGGGGGGCAGGGTGTATGTTTGTGTTCTGTGTGTATGTGTAGGTTTATGTGCAGGTGTGTATTAACTTTACATAGAGTTACTGCTGTGTTTATCCGTCTCAGGAGTTTGGCGTGTTTTGGCCACTGGAGGAGGAGGAGGTTCGCCGGCAGAGTTTTGTTGTGCGGTACATGTCGCTGAGCGCCGAATGCAGCGCTACCTATAAGTCATCTTGGATCATTCGCTCCTTCTTGGTGGAGTCTACCGAGGTAGGTGGCGCTGGGAGGCACAGAGTCGATGCTGCACGGCGTGATATTGTTGCTGTGTTTGACCAGCTTGCCACCGTGTTGGTGATTTGGGCTGTTGTGTGTTGTGATGAGTAATCTTGTGTGTTGTCTTGTGGTCTGTGACGAGTGTGTATCTGTGCGAGGGTAAGAGGTAGAACCAGATAGAGCAAGGAGTGTCGAGCTAAGGATAGTAGACTAGAAAGGAATAGTAGAGTGCACTTGAAGAGAGCCGACGAGAAGCGAATTGAATGGTGTCTTCAATATAGTAGTCGAGTAGAGTGAGTAGAAAGAGTAGATGAGCTGAATTGCTGGTCCTGCGTTGTAGAGTTGTTGACAGACAGCAGATGATGGATAAGAGATGAATTGCCAGTACGGACGATGCTGGGTTAGGGTATGGGGTGTAGAAAGGAGCACTGGATGGGTGAATGGGTGTGCTGATTGTCTGGTGTATGGTGGAGTAGTCACATTGTGAAAAAGGCAATATGTGGTCTGCTGTAGTTTTGTGGCTATGTTTGCTTTTCTGTCTGCGTGTTCGTTGCCGTGTATGTTCGTGTGACTCGGGAGCCAAATAAGAAGTGGTTGTTTGTGTGTGGTTAACTTGTTATACATGCGTATTGTTTTTCGTGTGGTGGAATGTTTGAAAGTGGTGTAGGGTGCCATGTTTTGTATGGCTGATTTTGCGTCAGTAACGATAATGTTGTGTTCCATTTTGTATTGTAAATGATTGTGTATGCTGGAAATATTGCGCGGAGTTCTACGGTGTATGTGGATGCTGTGTCGGTAAGACGGGCACGTAAGATGACCCGGAGCGGTGCTGTACCGGAGTACACTGCCATCTATGTGCCCACATGCACATAGTGTGTGTGATTTGAAGCCGTTGGCGTATAACATGCTATAATTTGGGTATTGTGGTATGAATTGCGAAAGAGTTGCTGCATTTATATGTATGTGTTGCTGTGCTTTGGCTTGTCTATTAGATTTGTTGTGGTCATTTGTGTTTGCGCCAGGCAGTGGTTGGTGGGAGTGGTTGTGTGATGGGAAGAGTGATGTGTATATTGTTTGCGTGTAGGTGTACGCGGCATCCTATTGTCGTTTTGATTGGTGGTTCTTTGAGGAGTTAGTGTTTGCGTCTTGTGCGTATTTTGAGTGCCTGAATGCATGTGCGTTGTCTTGTGAGTTTTTTTTTAATGATACGTAAAGAATGCTTCGGTATTCCGCCTGTAGTTGTGTTAGGCGGTTGTAAATGTGAAGTTCGTTTGTTGGTGATGTTATGTACGCCTTTCAGACTTTTATTTTGAATTTCGTCGATAGTTTGGGGAGTTGTTGGATCAGTGTTTTCGATTAGTGGGATCCGTATTGCGTAATTGACCGAATTATTGATTTATATAGTGTCATGAGCGTATTTCTGTCGGATCTCTAAGACGTGCCGGATGTTGTGGGTCTAATATAATGCCCAATAATTTTGCGGTGGTACCGAAAGATATGGGTTTGTGATCCCATGCACCACAAGTGGTTGTGAGTCTGTGTGTCGCTCGTAGCCGAAAATAATTTATTTGGTTTTATGTAGTACAATGTGTAGATTCTGGAATGCTAGTTTGCTGTGTAGTTGTGTGTTGTAGTGTTCCTAGTGCGTACTTTGGTGTTTGCGTGATGTCCATGGAGCAATGTCGTTTGTTTAAAGTACGATTTTGACCGATACGTTGTCTGTGATTATAAAATTTTCACCGACAATGAAAAGGACAGGACTAAGAACAAGACCTTGTATTAAACCAATGGTGGGGGGTTTAGGGTGTGAGGTATGGGGGTCATTTTTACTTGAAATGATTGATTTAGAAAGTAGAAATGGAGATAGTGTGCTAGTTGTCCCTGTATGTTTATGTTACGTAAGTGTTACCATGGGTGTTGTTTTATATAATTTGATGGGGCAAGTGGCCCCTCAATGTTGGCTTTGTCCCCCTCGAATGAATTGGTCTTTCAACATGGGACCCAATGGAGTCAGACAGATTGTCCCCTCAACAATTGTCAGAAATCGACGCTCGTGGTTGTAACAATGTTGTTACGTTGATTGTGTAGTAAGTGAGTTTGAGATCCAGGACGATGGTGGCCGTATAACATTTCCCTTTGCCGCTTCCTGGATGTGTGTGGTGAGATAGGTAAGATTTTCGAGGCAAGGTCTGCCATGAAGAATACTGATTGGAACGGAGAAATTACTTTGGTTGTGATTGTACAATATAGAGGAGTTTTTGTTGTAGCAAGCCGTTCGAAAGGGTTTATGAAAACAGCTGGCTAAGGCGATAGGACGGTGCGAGTATGAGAGAGTTATGTCAGCGTTTGATTTAGGGGTTGGTATGCGAAAAGCATGGAACCAAGACTGAAAGCAGGTGTGTGTTGTCCAGGCTGTATTATAGGTGTCGAAGAGAGTGTGGAGTGAGATGTCGAAGTGTTTGAAGAATGAGTAGTGCATGTTGTCTGGTCCTACGCTGGTGTTGCTGTTTCTGAAACTACCAAATGTGCTTCTGTCAGTATGTATCTAATATTGTAAAGATGTGTGCGGGTATGTTTGATTAGAGGTGGATTGTCATGTGGGAGTGTGGATGACTTACGGTGATGGCTGTTTATGAAACATTTTGCGATGGTCTATTGGTCTGTGATTGTGTTGTTGTTACGCCTGAGTATTGTTGCTTTGATTGGTGGGATCTGTCTGTTTTGGAATGTTAACAAAATATAACTAAATTTCACTGAGAGAAGTGAATATATTGAATCGACTGCTAAGTTAATTCCAGGAGATCTTCTTCACTTGCTTGATGGTGCGTCTTCTGAGTAATTTGTAGTATCTACATGTTGTGAGCGTTTCTGGTGCGCGGTATCGTTCATATATGTGTCGTGCGTGGTTCCTCGCGCGGACCGCCCGGTGGCACTCGTCGGTCCACTGTGTTGATGTCTGGGTTTTGTTTGTAGTATGGTTGATGTGCTGTGATGAGTACAAGGCCTGGGAGTTGTGATGTGATGCAGCCGCATTTTATATGTGTCGGTGGGATGCGCGTGTTTAAGGTGGGCGTGAGTAGGTGGGGCTTGTATTTGTCTGGTGGTGTGGGGCCCTGCATGCAGCGGAGACCTCCTGGTCTTCAAGTTTGACGGTCAGGGTATCCGCCGTTATACAGGCCAGCTCTTCTGTGTGCATGGTGCCCTGGGGTGTGATGCGATGCATGGCGGGAGTGATGGTCATGGGGGTGTGCTGTATGTAGTGTATGGCGCCATGGGATGTGTTGATATGTGTTGAGATGTGTTGAGATGTGTGGCGGGCATGATGGTGATGGGGTGTGCTGTATGTAGTGCATGGTGTCATAGGATTTGTTGAGACGTGTTGATATGTGTGGCGGGCTTGATGGTGATGGGGTGTGCTGTATGTGATGCATAGCTCGGAGGATGTGTTGCGATGTGCGGCGGGTGTGGCGGTGATGTGGGTGTGTTGTATGTAGTGTATGGTGCCATGGGATGTGTTGAGACGTGTTGAGATGTGTGGCGGGAGTGATGGTGATGAGGTGTGCTGTATGTGGTGTATGGCGCCATGGGATGTGTTGATATGTGTCGCGGGTGTGGTGGTGATGGGGTGTGCTGTATGTGGTGTATGGTGCCCTGGGATGTGTTGAGATGTGTTGAGATGTGTGGCGGGCATGATGGTCATGGGGGTGTGCTGTATGTAGTGTATGGCGCCATGGGATGTGCTGATATGTGTGGCGGGTGTGATGGTGATAGGGTGTGCTGTATGTGGTGTATGGTGCCCTGGGATGTGTTGAGACGTGTTGAGATGTGTGGCGGGCGTGATGGTGAGGGGCTGTGCTGTATGTAGTGTATGGTGCCCTGGGATGTGTTGATATGTGTGGCGGGCTTGATGGTGATGTGGGTGTGCTGTATGTAGTGTATGGTGTCATAGGATTTGTTGAGACGTGTTGATATGTGTGGCGGGCTTGATGGTGATGTGGGTGTGCTGTATGTAGTGCATGGTGTCATAGGATTTGTTGAGACGTGTTGATATGTGTGGCGGGTGAGTTTATAATTCTCCGACTGTCTGCGACAAATGGCGCAACTTTTTGACGACGTTTTTACTTATTCTCGACTCGCATGCACCAGAGCGGAATGTCACCATTCGCAACCCCACTGCACCTCCAGTCACCGTTGACACGAAAGCGCTCCTGGCCCGGCGCCGTCAGGCGCTGCGTGACGGAGGGAGGGAATGGACGGGATATCGCGAGCTCATCCGAGCTGTCAGGTCCGCCATCCGCCGCGACACACGCTCCGACATCACAAAGCGGATACACGAACAGGGTGCACACACGGTCTGGCGTAATTTGCGGGCCGTCATAGCCAGCAAAAAGGCAACCCAGAAGGTCCAGCCCCAGCTATCGGGCGATGACCTGAACGCCTACTTTGTGTCTGTGGGACCGAAGGTAGCTGCCGAAATCGCTGCACTGGCGAAGTCCCGGCCCTTGACTGCCGCCTGCCACGTGTCGGCGCCTGCGCGTTTGTTTTATTGCCTACTGACCTCACTACACTACGTCGAACTATCCTCACCATGCGCAGCTCAGCAGCGCGCGGATCGGATGGCCTTTGTATCCGCGCACTTAAGTTGAGTTACCCAGCTATCGGTGACGTCCTACTACACATCATCAACGCCTCCCTAACCCAGTCTGAATTCCCTGATTCCTGGAAACATTCCATTATCCACACCATCCACAAGTCTGGCGATCCAGCAGACCCATCTAATTTCCGGCCCATCTCAATCATACCGGTCATTTCCAAAGTGGTAGAGAGGGTGGTGCAGAAGCAGCTCTACCACTACCTCTCCCACAACCATCTCTTGTCTGCCTCCCAGCACGGTTTCCGACCCCATCACTCCACGGAAACAGCGCTACTATCAGTCACCGACCGAATCCTCACTGCCACCGATAGTGGGGAGATCTCGCTGTTATGCCTCATAGACCTCAGCAAATGCTTTGACATCATAGACCACGACATTTTACTGCGAAAACTCCGTCTATACGGCGTCGAAACCTCCTGGTTCGAGTCTTACCTCCGCGGTCACATTCAGAACGTAACATTGACGGGCTCAGGGGTATCACAGCCACGGGCGAACACCATGGGTGTTTTCCAGGGGTCAGCCTTGGGGCCTTTGCTGTTCAGCGTCTTCGCGAATGATATGGCGTTGTTTTCACCGGAAGGCAACGTCGTGCAATATGTGGACGACACCCAGGTGCTGGTCACCGGCAGGAAAAACGAACTCCCAGCGCTCATCTCCCATATGGAGAGCATTCTCGGCTCTTTAGACGTCTGGTTCCGCGCGAACGCCCTCAAGGTTAACGCGACGAAAACTCAGTTGATTACCTTCGGAAACCGCCAAAATCTGCGCAACCTCCCAAATTTTCAAGTCACCTTCCGTGACGCACCCCTCAAGCCTTGTAGCGAGGTTAAAAATCTGGGTATCACTTTCGACCAAACTCTGTCGTGGGACGCACACGTATCTCACGTCAGCCGCTGCTGCACAAGCACCCTAGCCGGCCTCTCCCATGCCCGCAACCTCATACCAGACGGCATGATCACCACACTCGTCACGGCCCTTGTCCTCTCGCACGTCAGATACTGCATTTCGGTATATGGCAATGGCACAAAAAAGGAACATGCATAAAATCCAAAAAATCTTGAACTTTGGCGCACGAGTTATATTTGGCCGTCGTAAATTTGACCACGTGTCTGACTTGCGGGAGAGGCTGGGCTGGCCGACTGCCCAACAACTTGCCAACATCAGCACGCTCAGCCTGGCTCACAGGCTCATGACGCGTGGCGAGCCGGAAACACTCGCATCTGGCTTCAGGAAGAACAGCTCAGTCCGAGAGCGGAACACACGGCAAGACCAGCTGCTTCATGTTCCTCGCTCAAAGACTGAGACTGGGAAGCGGCGCTTATTGTGCAGAGCGCCTGATATGTACAACCGGCTCCCAGCTGAGCTCACTGAACTGACACCGCAACAATTTACGCGCGCCGTTAAGCGGCACCTGCTGGCTGGGCAACCTGACAGCCCCGCGTCTTAGACGCGCTATGTATTTGACTGTTCTGCATGTATGTTTTTGACCATGTTTTTACTCCGGAGCAATATTGTGAGACAGACGTATGTGTGTATTTGACTGCTTGCATGTATGTTTTCGACTGTAAGTTTCATGTTTGTGTTTTTACTCCTTTACCCATGACTCGGGGCTTAATAGCCACTGCAATAGTGGATCACCCTATGCGTGTAATACAATACAATAATACAATAGTGATGGTGTGTGCTGTATGTGGTGTATGGTGTCATGGGATGTGTTGAGACGTGTTGAGATGTGTGGCGGGTGTGATGGTGATGGGGTGTGCTGTATGTGGTGTATGGTGCCATGGGATGTGTTGAAACGTGTTGATATGTGTGGCGGGCTTGATGGTGATGTGGGTGTGCTGTATGTAGTGTATGGTGCCATGGGATGTGTTGAGACGTGTTGAGATGTGTGGCGGGTGTGATGGTGATGTGGGTGTGCTGTATGTAGTGCATGGTGCCCTGGGATGTGTTGAGACGTGTTGAGATGTGTGGCGGGTGTGATGGTGATGGGGTGTGCTGTATGTGGTGTATGGTGCCATGGGATGTGTTGAGATGTGTTGAGATGTGTGGCGGGCATGATGGTCATGGGGGTGTGCTGTATGTAGTGTATGGCGCCATGGGATGTGTTGATATGTGTGGCGGGCATGATGGTGATGGGGTGTGCTGTATGTAGTGTATGGCGCCATGGGATGTGTTGATATGTGTTGAGATGTGTTGAGATGTGTGGCGGGCATGATGGTCATGGGGGTGTGCTGTATGTAGTGTATGGCGCCATGGGATGTGTTGATATGTGTGGCGGGCGTGATGGTGATGTGGGTGTGCTGTATGTAGTGTATGGTGCCATGGGATGTGTTGAGACGTGTTGAGATGTGTGGCGGGCTTGATGGTGATGTGGGTGTGCTGTATGTAGTGTATGGTGCCATGGGATGTGTTGATATGTGTCGCGGGTGTGATGGTGATGGGGTGTGCTGTATGTGGTGTATGGTGCCATGGGATGTGTTGAGACGTGTTGAGATGTGTGGCGGGTGTGATGGTGATGGGGTGTGCTGTATGTGGTGTATGGTGCCATGGGATGTGTTGAGATGTGTGGCGGGTGTAATGGTGATGGGGTGTGCTGTGTGTGGTGTATGGTGCCATTGGATGTGTTGAGACGTGTTGAGATGTGTGGCGGGTGTGATGGTGATGGGGTGTGCTGCATGTAGTGTATGGTGCCCTGGGATGTGTTGATATGTGTGGCGGGTGTGATGGTGATGTGGGTGTGATGGTGATGTGGGTGTGATGGTGATGTGGGTGTGCTGTATGTGGTGTATGGTGCCCTGGGATGTGTTGATATGTGTGGCGGGTGTGATGGTTATGTGGGTGTGTTGTATGTAGTGTATGGTGCCATGGAATGTGTTGAGACGTGTTGAGATGTGTGGCGGGTGTGATGGTGATGTGGGTGTGCTTTGTGTAGTGTATGGTGCACTGGGATGTGTTTATATGTGTTGCGATGTGTGGCGGGCGTGTCGGTGATGGGATGTGCTGTATGTGGTGCATAGCTCGGAGGATGTGTTGCGATGATGTGGCGTGCTGTATGTAATGTATGGTAGTGTATGGCTGACAGGATGCGTTCTTCGATGTTGTTATTGGTCTGGATGAGGAGCGCCCCTGATCTAATTTGGTGTGGTGCAGGGGCGCTCCTGTGGTTCTTCCTCCATCATCCAGGGGTCAAGGGAGCCCATGGGCTCCCAATCGTCCTGGGGACAGAGAAGGAACTATCCCGTAGTTCGTTTGTCATAGTCGTTCACGTTGTAGGGTAGATGAAGGCGCCTTGAGTCCTGGCAGGGCGATCTGGTTCGGAGTGAGAAGTGTGTAGAGTATAAAACTTCGATGAGTTGTAGGCCGTAGATAGTAGAGATAAGTACGGGTTGCAGAGTAGATGTGGGCGCGACGAGTCCAGGAGGGGTAGAGCTGAGTGATAGAGGAGCAGGAGTCTGGAAGAGCTAGTAATGTAGTATATAGTGTGTAGGTCTGTGTGTGCGTGTGTGTGTGCGCGCGCATGTATGTGTGTGCGTGCGTGTGTATGTGTGTGTGTGTGTGTGTGTGTGTGTGTATGTGTGTGTGTGCATGTGTGTGTGTAGGTCTGTGTGTGTGTGTGTATGTGTGTGTGTGTGTGTGTGTGTGTGTGTGTGCGTGCGTGTGTATGTGTGTGTGTGTGTGTGTGTGTGTGTGTATGTGTGTGTTGGTGTTGGTGGCAGGCTGATCTTTGCTGACCTCTTCGATCTTCTCTCCACTAAGAAACCCTAGGTGCCTCATGCCGTGCTGGCACGGAAGCACGTAGAAGGTATGCACGCAGCGTGCAACTCTATTTGCCCCGTGAGTAAATTGCAGGTGAACGCTTGCAAAAGACACAAGCGCTTTGCATTGCAATGATAATAGCAATCAGTATGCATTTGCTCCAAAGCATCTAGAAAGGCTACCTCCTTCGGATATCAATACACTTCTTCGAGCTGAAGCTTCCAAGGCGGCAGCAGTGTCGTAAACCCTACCGGCGGTATCTCCCAGCTCAGAGTATTGTCTGGGATGGAGCTGCGGTACTGACGTCTGCTTGTGCTGTCGCAGGGGGCTGACGACATCACCGTGCGGGTGGTCAGTGTGCCACTGTGGCCAGAGGAGTGCTCCACCGACTCTGTCCTGGAGGCGGTTCTCGGAGTGAGCGACATCCATGGCCAGCAGAGCACTCCGCTTGTCGTCATAGACAGGTACTGTGACTGGCAGGCGGCAGAGAGAAGCGTACAGGTGATTCCAGGGCGGATCCAGACATGGCAGCGCTATGGATCCAGACATCCGAGGTAGCGCTATGGATCCAGGTCATCCGAGGTAGCGCTATGGATTGAAGCACTCATCGGGCGCTTACCGCATGCGTATCAGTGGTCGTGGAGGAGAGGAAATGAAAACTAAAATGTCACATCTTCACAAGTCTATATATAGGCATGGTATATTTGAAAATGGTTCACCCACCACTGGTTGCTACCCGAGTCAGGTTATGGAACCTACGTCGAATGTTTTAGTTTGAATCAAAT